>VUQS01060296.1:0-10541 GCA_015108495.1 Heterochromis multidens
CTACTCGAGTCATATTCTCACAGAGCATTGTGCTTGGAGCAGTTTTCCATCCTTCAAAAACACTCTGCAGAGGAAAAAAAAAAAAGAAAAAAAAAGAAAAAAAAAACTAGGGTACATGCTGGCTAAATGTGTTGCTGCCCTTGACAAATGGCGAGACATTTGGGTTAGCCTTTGAGAATACAAGCATGACAACCTTAAATCGATCTGTGCTTTTTTCTGCAAACATGTGCAGTGAAGCAAATGCTCAGAATAGATAAGCTGACTTGTCCTGAATAAAACACATTCACCACCTTGTTCTGACTGCAACTTTCACCTTTCTTTTCAGAGTTTTGTCAGGGTTTACTTTAACAGGCAGTAACATCACCTTTTGACTTCATAATATATAGACTGCCATAATATACACTTTATTAGGCACACCTGTTCAACTGCTCATTAACACAAAAATCAGCCAATCCCATGCCAGCAACTCAATGCATTTAGGCCTATACACATGATAAAGATGACCTGCTGAAGTTCAAAGCATCGCAATGGGGATGTAAAGTGATTTATGTGCTTTTGAATGCATCATAGTTGGTGCTGGTCTGAGTATTTTAGAAACTGCTAAACTACTGATTGTGTGGAAGTTTCCCACACAACCATCTCTAGGGTTTACAGAGAATGGTCCAAAAAAGAGAAAATATTCATTGAGCAAAAGTTCTCTGGTTAAACATGTCTTGTTGATGTCAGAGGTCAGAGGAGAATGGTCAGACTGCCTCAAGTTGTTAGTAAGGCAACTCAGTAACTCAACTACAAGCAAGATATGTAGGAGAGTATCTTTGAACACACAAAACATCGAACCTTGAAGCACAAGACCGCACTGGGTGCCACCTGTGAGCTATGAAACAGTAAACTGAGGATACAATTCCCACGAGTAGTAGGGTCAAAATGTGGTGCAAACAACATGAAAGAATGGATCCAGCCTTCCTTGTATCAATGGTTCAGGGTGCTACTGCTGGTGGTGGTGTTTGTGTAATGATATGGGGGATATTTTCTTGGCACACTCTGGACCCGTTTGTACTGCTGAACATCTGTTAAACAGCACAGCATACCTGCGTATTGTTGCTGACCATGTCCATCCCTTTATGACCACAGTATACCCATCTTCTGATGGCTGCTTCCAGCACACTGTGCACCATGTCACAAAGCTCAAATCAAACTGGTTTCTTCAACATGACAATGAGTTCACGGTCACCAGATCTCAATCTAATAGAGCACCTTTGGGATGTGGTGGAACAGGAGATGCACATCATGGATGTGCAGCTGACAAATCTGCAGGAACTATGTCATGCTATCATGTCAATATGGACCAAAATCTGAGGAATGGTTCTAGCACCTTGTTGAATCTATGCCACAAAAAATTAAGGCAGATCAGAAGATAAAAAGGGGTCTAACCCAGTACTAGCAATGTGTACTTAATAAAGTGTCTAGTGAATGTTTCCATTTTACTATGTTTCAGCTCTATTACTGTGTCAGTTTTCATGTGGTAAGCTGAATTTTGACAATAACTCACTGTTTTAATCCGACTGACACTAGAAAGTCCAGAACTTGAAACTATATTGTCCTGAAACTGGGATCTCTGGGTATAAAAGAATACTAGACGCAGTCAAGTGTGCACTCAGTGGCTCACACAATGTCAAGTGTTCTGACGTACTGCTATTGTCCCATGAGACACAGGACAGTCAGCTCAGTTTGAAAGAACAGGTCAGAGTACATTGTGTGTGGGTGTGAGTAAGTGGATGGTTTGTGTGTGAGGATGTGCCTTTGTGTGTGCTGGTTGCAGGAAAAAAAAAATTGAAAACAAAACTGTACAGAAGCAAGATGTGAGATTTTTAGTTGAGATATAAGTTTACAAGAACAAACCTGGTGACAGCCTTCCTCTTCTGCTGACTTCTATGAATCTTATGAGTTATTTTGTGGAAATTACAGGGTGTACCGACCACTCATAAATATATGAAACATGATTTAGGGGAGTAGCTTGACGCCAATGTTTTGAAATAGTTCAAATTTAGGTTTCCATTTCTCCTAATTTTTTTTTTAATATCTAAAATACAGTAATATTATAGATTATATCAGAATTACATCACATTTTTGTGGTGCGTCAGGAGTAAAAACTATAAAAGAAGCAAAGTAGTAAAGAGTATAAGTACAGATAAATATATATCAGCTTTTACATCAATATTTTCAGTTTCATGGGAACTAAGTGATCTGTATGAAGATCATGATGTATTTAAAGCGTGAGAACAGCTAATAAATGAACATAATGGTGAGATTGCTTTTCTTAGCTATAGCTATAGCTTTTAGGGCTAGCCTATACAAGAGAGCTTTAAAGTTCTTACAATAAAAATAACATCTTCAGTTCAAGAAGGTTGTGTGATAGGACAGAAAACTCTAGAACAGCTTCTGAATATGGTGTACTATGCCACAACATATTTAGTACTGACAGAAAAAAAAGTATCAAATGCTAGTTTGTTTGCTTAACAATCACCGTATACATTATTAAAACAATCACATAGTTTAGCAGTGATATTGAGTGTGATTTTTAGTTAACCAGGCAGAGTCAAGTGCAATATGTGGGTGGTTATTCCCACTCTGATCATTGTTATTTCAAGGTTGTCCCGATGTCAGACTGAATCACTGAATCCTCTTTGATCTAGGCTCTCTGAAGCAGCCCATATGGCTTAACATTCAGACCGTGTATTTACCTTTCTAACTGAGTTGAAAAATGTCCTCATTAATAACAGTGGATTGTTTTGTCTCTGAGCTGTCTGCCTGGGCTTGACTGGCTGCTGGTTGCTGAAAACAGTGCATTGCATCCACCCAGAGTGGGCCACAACACTATATTGGTAGTACATTTAGCAGCACTGTTAATCTGAATATCAGACGCAAACACTCAGCTTGCATAAGTAGCAGCACGAAAGCAGCTTATATTTTGAAAGAGAAGGAGTAAGTGGAATAGAAACGGTAATTGCACGTTTGTGTGCAAGTACTCGAGTGCATGCATGTGCATATACTGTATGTGTGCGTTTGCATTTGTGTCTCAGTATCCGTGCACAGCTGAGGCAAGGGGAGATTTGTCAGGTTGCATTTCACCAGTTGAACTTTGCAGTCAGATACGTTTTGGTGAGTGAGGTAAATCACATAGAGGGGTGACTGCTGTCAGGAGGGTGACACTTTGAACAGCACCAAGGTTCATGAAGGGAACTCAAAAGGCATGAGGACTCCTCTTTCTCAGTTGTACATAATCAAATCATTTGTATCTTTTTGGTAAACTGAAAAATCATTGTTCTTTAATGTATGCTCTGTAATCCCTTCTGAATCAATGCAGAACCTCCTGTCTAATCTCCTAGACTCATTGACTTACTGCTCACTGCAAGGCAGCTTTTTGTTATCAGATATTTTTTTCCCTCACTGTGTGTTGCAATGGGAGGCTTAGTGTGTCTTATTTTGATTAAAGTGTATTTATATCAGTGTGGAATTGAGGGAGACTGAATATGAATTTCAATACGGAGAACCGGCATCTGATCTGTGAGCTGCAGCTGCATACCACAGTGGGATGTAGGCTTAATGCAGCGGGAGGTGTTGGCTTATGAGTTCACCACGTGGATGTATTGTCCTCAAGCCACACAATTGGCTTTTGTATATTCATTAAGCTAATATGAGGCGGCCTTCAGAGGTTGTGTGTGTGTGAGTTGAAGTTAAGTGTGGCATTACGGTCTATTCCAGGCATGAAAAATTCTGATCACATTTTATAACCTTGAGTATCATTAGTCCCACTCTGTTTTCTAACATAAAAAAAAAATAGTTGTCCTTTTTAATTAGAAATCTAATAGCAGTTCCCAGATATTCAACATTTGTATTTTTTAAATGACTTCTACAAATTAGACAGCAAACAGCATGGCATTATTTTTGCATGTCAAAACCATAGACAGTATAAAAAATGGACGTAGCCACAGTGCCATCACCCATTGGTTTTGGCTTTTAAAAGCTTCAACATTAGCGCTGGTTATTTTGAATTTACCTTGGATGAGAGGGTGGAGTGCCAATTTATCAGCCAATGCTGGTTAGCGAGCTACATTTATAAACTATATGGTTGCAATATACAGACACATATCAGCCAGCTAACTACTCTAGAAGACACTCACCAAAAAACAATTGATTGCATAGTTGACATCAACAGATTTGTGGGCATTTTGCACAAATGACAAGGAGCAAAGTCAAGTAGCATAAGAAATATTTCCCCTGCTGCCATCAAAACTTTTCCGAGGTGGTGCCTATTTTAGTCAGTGGAGCGTAAAATGACTGAGTAAAGATTTGTAGAACTAAAATTCAATTCCTAAGGAAAATGTATACTGCATAAAAAAAAAAAAGTTAAGTCATGGTTCTATGTTGTGAACCAAAACCTAAACATATGCTGGAACTCTTATAATGTATCCACTTTACCGTAATGCTGTGAATATAACCATCCAGTATAATATAATAGAGGGGCCCCTTTTCATAGTCATTTTGTATGGGACCCTCCTACTTTCATGGCCCTGGGACACTGCCCTGTCTTCCCCCGTTGGATGTTACACCTTTGCGTATAATCCATTAAAAAGGCTCCAGCACACACACACACACACACACACACACACACAGAAGATGTCCAGTTTAATGACTCCAAGTAGTGGATGAGGCCTAAAGCGGCCATGCCTCTAACTCAATTATCCAAGTGGATGAGTTACTCAGAGTTTTTATGAAGGAGGAAACTATCCAGAGGTCAAAACCATTTTTTTTATATCAGGTAATAAATATCCTTTTTATTGATAGAAAGTTAGACCACTTTAACATATGAGTTTATGGGGATTGACTCCCTTTTCAACCAGCCAGTAGAGGCAGTGTGATGCTTTGGGCAATGTTCTGCTGGGAAGCCTTGGGTCCTGCCATCCATGTGGATGTTACTTTGACATGTACCACCTACCTAAGCATTGTTGCACACCGTGTACACCCTTTCATGGAAACGTTGGATAACGCACCCTGTGACAAAGCAAATATGGTTCAGGAATGGCTTGAGGAGCACAACAACAAGTCTGAAGTGTTGGCCTCAAAGTTCCCCAGATCTCAATCCAATCGAGCATCTGTGGAATGTGCTGGACAAACAAGTCCGATCCATGGAGGCCCCACATCACAACTTACAGGACTTAAAGGATCTGTTGCTAACATCTTGGTGCCAGATACCACAGCACACCTTCAGGGGTCTAGTGGAATCCATGCCTCGACCAGTAAGGGCTGTTTTGGCAGCAAAAGGGGGACCAACATAATATTAGGCAGGTGGTCATAATGTTATGTCTGATTGGTATATGTTTTGCATTTAAAACAACATGGGACAAAGCAGGAGTTTACCAATGATCTCAGCTCTATTAGAACTTTTGGATCTGTTTGCTTGTGGTCTTAGCCTTTGATAACGATTTCTTATTGTCATCCATCATTCATAGATATTTTAACTCAGTGTGATGCTCCAAAGTAATTGTCAATGTGACTGATGTTCTGATTTGTTTTCTTCAAAACAAGTAAGTGCTATTTGGATTCAAATCGAACATTTTTTCCACAATCTGTACTGCTTTGTTTGACTATAAATGTTAATATACACTGGCTTCAATAGTACTGCTGATGGCTGCATTGTCTGCCAATAGCACTAGCCAGCTGTATTGCTGCCCAGTGTATTACGTGCAGTGAACATTTAGTTCACTGCTGACAGAAAACAATAAATGCAATCTTTTTAGCGCATTCAGGCACAAGACAGCTATTTGGTTCAAGAAAGAATACTGGTTCTAGATAAAAGAAAACAAAATTAAGTGTGAAATAAAACAATGATCTCCCATATCAAAGTCATGTTTTGCATTTACTCCAGCTTCTGAAGCCTGCAGACTTTATGGCTCTGTAACAAGGTCACAATTTGTCCTTATGTGCTCCTGATTGACTTTAAGAGGCATTTACATTTTAAACACACACACACAGACACAGACACACGCGCACACACACACACACACACACACGCACAATAATTGGGCACTTGCTGAAATGACTGATAGTGGTTTTCTTAGGCAGGACAGGCTCATTTCAAAGAGGATAGCAACTTTACTGCAGTCAGCTTGGATTAACAGCAGTTACAATGAATCACAGCAAAAATGTCAAAGCATATCCAAACCACTCTTAAAACTGCTTAAATCATTCCTGCAGCCCAATATTCATCAACAGCCCCTTCTGATGGCACAGGATGGAAGTAATGCATTTAAATGTGCTACACAGAAATTATGACTAAAGTGAGGATCCAATAGCTGAGAATTAGATAACGTAAAATACTGGTTTAACAGGTTGCTGTGAAAGTTTTGATAAGTTTTGACTTTCTAGTCTGTGCAATTTATTGTAACTGATATGAAGCCCTCCCTTAAATAAAAAAAAAAAAATGATGGAGGAGGGTGATCTAAAGAGTGAGAAGGAAAAGAGGGGTTACAAACTGAACTCAGCTTCCTGGCCTATAGACAATGTTGAAACTCATTTGTTGCTCACGTTGTACAATCTGTTTAGTACCTCTCTGTGACTGTTTGTTAATATAAATGAACTGATGCCAAGACAGCCAACAGCTGTAGTTACTTAGCAATGAGAAGTGAGCTCCTGCAGTCACTTACAGGCCTGCGTTCATTCTTGTTGGACATTCAGTAGATGCTGTGTTGGTAGCCGTTATAGGCAGGCGAGTGGAAATGCATTCCACTAGAATGATTTGGGTACTACTGCTGCTGATGTCAGTGACTAAAAAGGTTAATTGTTCTAAATAAATAGATGAATAATCAGTTAAACTTCCATGTGGAGTTATACAAGTGACAAGCTTTATTTGAACTTCAGCATTGTTATTAACCTTTTCCTTTAACATGAAATTAGCATCCATCAGTGCAATCACCCACAGACCTGAATGATTTGTAGGTGATTGCATCGATATGTACACCAACACTTCACATACTATTAGCTGCCAACCGTAGCTTTTTTGTTTTATTTTATTTTGTACTTTAAGAATGAAGATAGCTGATAAAGGCACTGTTCAAGTTAGTATTTTGTCTGCATGACCATGTGTGTGTGTTTTCACAGTACAGTGGAAGTGAAAAGGAGGATGTGTGTTGCAGTGATACTGCCATAAAAAAAAACAAAAAACATGTTGTGTCTGCAGCTCTGTCTAGCACCCTTGAACGAGCCGGTGCACAATGAGCCACAAGTGTGTGTGAGTGTGTGTGCGTGCTAACTTGCCCAAGTCTGTACAGTCACTTTATGTGTGGGCGTTCCTAAAATGGGACTTTATTGCTATCCCCTGGTTACCCATAGGTTTCCTTTGTCTGATCCTTGAGACCCCATGGGAACTTAGAAGCTTTAGAGTTTGACTGTCTCCCACACACATGCACACATACACACACTCACCTATATAGCTCTGCCATCCACCTCTTCCTCCAGTAGACACTACATAAAAGGAATCCCAGTGGGGCCTAAGTCGGTCTCCCTATTCATTCACTCCATGTCTGACATCAATAAAATGACCTGCAACCACTCAAACACACCTTTCTGTTGCTTCCAATTTCCTGCTTCCTTACCGATGGAACACACATGACTATATGAAGACTACTGCTCCCCATAGCTTACAAAATATGAATGAAAGCACATGAATTTCAGTTATTTCTTGGTCCATTTTACCTGGAAAACACAGCAATGGATAGTGTGATATTAGGGCAACAAATAGTATAAAAGTGAGATATAAACCCTGGAGTTAAATGGTGAATAGCAAAATAGGTAAACCATAGCTTCTGGTTATTATGCAGACGTACAAACAGCAATATAAATATTTGATATTACAACATATTACTGCTTGATATATTACATTTGTTTATTAAATATATGAAAACCAAAACGCTAATGAGTGAATGAACATTTCAAAGGGGAAAAATAATTCAGTACAAGCCAGTGGGTAAAGGTGAAGGGCTCAGCAGAAAGTCAAGACTGAAAGATGCCAATTGAAGTGCCTGAAAAAAAATTATGCCTCGAACTGAATTTCTTTATTATTTTGTTTTTGTGAAGCCTGAATGGAAGTCTGACTTGTCCTTTTTGATCAGCCTGTGCTGTTTCTTTCGTTTTTTTAAAGGCTGACTAATTTCAGTCGGCTCCTTTTTATGAACTATAAACTTACATGAGAGCATATGCGGGGCTGATATCGCATTAGTCACATGAAACTTGATCACTTGAGAACTGATATGACGGCATCTGGCATTTTCCACACTGGACTGACAGAGCGGGTATATTTGTTTTAGCAGCTTTTCCCTCTAGTTGATCAAAAGTCACTAGTGAGAACAGATGGGAACAGGAAAAGAAGAGAAAGCAAAGAGGAAGGAGACATGAATTTAAAAAAAAAAAAAGACTCCAATAAATCCGTTTAAATAGACTGCGGTTTGTTAGGATTCAGGCAGGTAAGCAGTGAGCGGCTCAGCTGCCACCTGCCGTGACGGGGCTTCTTATTAAGGACTTGGCTCAGTTTGGCAGGTGCACTGAAGAAACAGACAGAGGGCTAAATAATAGTGAAAGGTGTTTGTCTTCTCATCTTTTTTCCCTTTTGGGGCATGGCTAAAATTCATAACAGGAATCCCATTATGTTATCAGTGTTGTATAACGTCAACAACGGCATTCCTGTGACAGGTGTGTAATTTCACCAAAAGTGTTTTGACAGTCCATCAAACCACAAACGCCAGCTAGAGTCTGATCCTTTCGGCTTCATTTTGAATGTCATTCCGTTTTGATTTTAATCTGGTATATGAAAGCTCCGCCCGCACCGCCACCACACACCAATGTACAGACACCCCACATTCAAACACACACAAACACTCATATCCCCACAGTTACAGAGCCATCCTCTCCCTCCTACCAAGCATCCTCTTCCTGGAGATTTTATTGCTATCCTCACCTGGCAGGGCAACATCATGATCTATTCTCAGTATTTGTCCATCTCCTAGAGAAGTAATCATCTCAGCTCTGCTGTAGCAAACATTGCTGTCAGATGAATGATATTGAAGCCATAACAAGAATCCACAATTGCTCACTATTCAACAGCTGAAGTAGGAGCCTCCACTGCTTTAGCTTTGGAGACTGTATTCAGAAATGGCTACATACATCTCATTAAAGAGATCTAAAATGGAAACAGAACAACAACCCTGGATTTACAATGTTGAATGCACAGGGCTGCAGCTTCTCTTTGGAAAATATTCTTTAATGAACAAAAATGAAGCAAGACTGAACAACAAACCTGACCCCTGCTCTCTTCAAGGCAGACATCAATACAGATTTGTCTCTGAATACAGGTTCAGATACCCAAACTTACAGTATTTTTTTTTTTTAAAAAGCTTAAATTAAATGTTACATCAAAATAAAAACATATATACACACACACACATATATACATATACACATATATATATATACACATATACACACACATATACACACATATATATATACATACACACACATATATATATATACATACACACACATATATATATATACACACACATATATATATATATATACACACACATATATATATATATATACACACACATATATATATATATATATATATATACACACTATGGAATGCCGTTTAGGAAATTATTATATATATGAGTTAAAACCTTGACTTGAATATATTGAATTAAACTTGAATATATGGAATGAAACTTGAATATATTGAATGAATGTCTGAATATATGGAATGAAACTTGAATATATTGAATGAATGTCTGAATATATTGAATGAAACTTGAATATATTGAATGAATGTCTGAATATATGGAATGAAACTTGAATATATTGAATGAATGTCTGAATATATGGAATGAAACTTGAATATATTGAATGAAACTTGAATATATTGAATGAATGTTTGAATATATGGAATGAAACTTGAATATATTGAATGAAAGTCTGAATTTATGGAATGAAACTTGAATATATTGAATGAAACTCGAATATATGGAATGAAACTTGAATATATTGAATGAAAGTCTGAATATATGGAATGAAACTTGAATATATTGAATGAAACTTGAATATATGGAATGAAACTTGAATATATGGAATGAAACTTGAATATATTGAATGAATGTTTGAATATATGGAATGAAACTTGAATATATGGAATTAAACTTGAATATATGGAATGAAACTTGAATATATGGAATAAAACTTGAATATATTGAGTGAAAGTCTGAATTTATTGAATGAAATTTGAATATATTGAATGAAACTTGAATATATTGAATGAATGTCTGAATATATAGAATGAAACTTGAATATATTGAATGAATGTCTGAATATATGGAATGAAACTTGAATATATGGAATGAAACTTGAATATATTGAATGAAAGTCTGAATATATGGAATGAAACTTGAATATATTGAATGAAAGTCTGAATTTATTTAATGAAACTTGAA
>VUQS01060297.1:0-18436 GCA_015108495.1 Heterochromis multidens
ACACACTCCTAAACTTTGTGGAAAGCCTTCCCAGAAGAGTTGAAGCTGTTATAGCTGCAAAGGGTGGGCTGACATCATATTAACCCTATGGATTAAGAATGGGATGCCACTTAAGTTCAATGCATTGTGAAGGCAGACGAGCAAATACTTTTGGCAATATAGTGTACCTCTGTAATTTAGGCCGTTATCAGGTTATAGTGACTTTAGATTTGTTCAGTCAGATGACTGAAGAAACAATCACATCATTCATATGAACACATTCAGCTTACAGTGAATGAAGAACAAAACAAACTTTTTTATGTAACCCTATAAAGCTGTCATGTTTAGTATGCTGAATGGCACACTAGAGAAATAAATGGTCCTTGAAATTAAGGAATTATGTGTTAATTTGAAAAAAATGATTTTCATTCAAGTGAACAATGACAACAATTCCCAGCTGTTTACAGACTGTGAAGTATGTGGTCACCTATGCTCAAAATTGATCGAAATAAGCCCCTAGCGAGTGGTGGTCGTGTCATGGCAGATGTGTGAATAACTCTTAATTAAAATCTGAATAGGAGCAGCTCCTTCCATCATCGAGCACTGGAAGAAACCACAGGAAGAAACCACGCACAATTGGTTTATAAGAGCTTTTGTTATTTAATATTACTAAGTAATAAGTAAGTTTTCTTGACTTATTCTTAAACTTACTACATTTAATTAGCAATAACATACTTGTCTGGGATAGACATTTCTGCCAATATTCACCTCCAGTGTCTTAGATTGGCTGTGCAAAGTGACCTCCAACTCTCTCTGCTCTCATTGTCACTTCTTAATCCCTGTTTCTCTTTTTAACTTTGTCTCTCCCGCTCTCTGTCTCAGGATCAACGTGTCTTTGGAGGGCCAGTTTCTGCATTACATCCACCGACACCAGTTCCTCGACTCTCCTGAGTGGGAGTCTCTTAGACCAAATGAGGAGGGAAAGTTCCAGGTACAGGACACTGATGTAGTTTCTGCTTAATACTATAAATCTCGAGTGTGTAAGTAAAATCAGCTTGAAATGCTGTCACTGAATGAGCTTGAAGAAGGAACCAAAAGTGGATATCAAGTTGTCTTTTGTTGCCGTCTATCACACTCAGCATCTGACTGATAAGCTGAACAGGGAAAAGTAGTTGTCCTCTTGTCTTTCACATATCCTGATGCATTAGATTAGTTCAGTTAAAGTAGAAACAAGGCCTTGAGATCTTGTTGGACATTCAGGTGGTGCTCTAGTTTTAAGGGGCTTTCAATCAGGGAGGCTGTGCTGTCTGATGAGGTGGACTAATACAAGTAGGGATAATGCTTTCATTATCATTTAATCTGCTGTTTATTTTCTGGATTCATTTTTATTGTGTTTAAAATGTTACAAAATAGCAAACTACTGTATAATAAACCACATCCTGAGGACAAAGATTCAGATGTTTTATTTCATTAGATCAACAGTTTAAAACCCAAGGATATTTAACTTACTATTATATTTAAAAGTATCAGTAAATATATCGGTCATTTTTAATCCACCATAAAACACTTTTAATGCCAGTTTTAATAAATGTTTATCTTTTGCTAATTCTATTCCTGCCTAGTAGCTTTTTCCTACTTTTAAGGTTACACTACAAAACCAACTGTCAATGAGTAAAATAGCGAGAGGCAAGGGTGATCTTACTCCCAGCTCATCACATACAGGAGCTTGGTGAGGACACTTCTGTGTGACATTTTAACACAATGACACAATGGTTCATAGTAGCCCAATAAACTTGATATAATTTAAAACGTGACCAGCTGCCCAGGCCTTACAATAATTATTAAAAGATGCCACTGTGACATCACCCATTGTTGGTTTGTGCATTACTGTTGTGAAGTGTCTAGTTTGGTATTGGCTCATCTTGGGTTTTTTTTGGTTTTTTTTAAAGTAGATGTCATAGGTTGGGGTAGAACTGACTGAGGAACCCAGGGAGACTGCACATACCCTGCTTTGTTGTTTATTCTACTCTAAATGTGACATTAGTTTACAAAATGTACAAAATGTTATATGCTAAACAAGTGACTGAGACAATGAACTCCTCAGAAAAATGTTCACTGAAGTCATAAATCTACAGTGGCCCTGAGAGATCAAATGTACTGCAACCTAAGAAAACACCATCAAATGTTCTATGCTGCTACTAATGGTCAAAAATTCTGAAGTGTACCTTTCATACACTAATAGTATGGTGTGTCATTCATACTGTCCAGGTGACCCTGACAGCTGAGGAAGACTCCCGCTACATCTCATGGCGTCGCCGCCGCCTCTACACGCTGATATCAAAGGATCGCTACATCGCCCGTCTCTTCTCCGTCATGCTGGGACACGACATTGCTGAAAAGCTCTACAACCTTAACAACAAGCTCTACATTAAAAGTGGCGTGCTGTTGGACATCCGCCTGCCAAGCCTCTACCACGTGCTAGCTCCCGCCTCGCAGGGCAGTGAGGGTGGCAGTGGCAGTGATAGAGGCATTGCCAGGGAGCAACAAACTGAACAACAGTGCCAAGACCCAGAGCTGACCTACCAGATGCCTGATAGACCTCAATCTCAGCCTCTCCAGCCCAAACCTCAGGGACCAATGAAGACAACCCTGGATGAACCCTTGCATGACCCTTATCACCCTTCCTGGGCATCTGACCCGGAGCTGCCCATTGGTGAGGACTCCACCAGCCTGGTCCTGGAGGACTTTGCTGATGTGGCGGGCTCCTTAATGGATTATGGCAGTGAAAGGGAATATTTGAGGTAGAGAGGGAGGGTGCTGGAGCTAACACACTGGGGCACCACTTAAGCTACATGTAAGTACCTCACCTGGGCGAAGAGTTGCATGGGGGTGGTTTGTGTGCATGGAAGGCTTGTGGTGCACATTTCTTACTAACCTGGCTTTGTGTTGCAATATAAGACTTGATAATCATTATTTTATTCAAATTTAGTGGACCTACTGTGCTTATCCTCATTTTTTGTCATATATATGTTGTTACAATGGTGGATGCTCTTATTAAACAAGTTTCAAATGATAAAGTCATCAAGTAATCCTTTTGAGCCAAAAGCTGAGGGTAAATGCTTGGTTTCAGGCCGTAAGTTCTACTATTCTTGCATCTTTATGATGTCAAAGAGAGGGCATATTCTTAATATGGTTATCTTAGTCCCACCCATCTGCTGTTTAAACCCTCTATTTCTGAGGAGTGGCCAGTCAGGAGAAAGTTGGCTAAAAGACTGAGTGAACTGAAGGGGAGAGGTGCTAAAACAGCCTGTTTCAGACAATAGATGAACCGAGGGGTTGCATCAAGGTCCAGTGTAATATATAAGGATACAGTTGTGGTCAAAAGTTAACATACACTCATCATGGGCATAATGTCATGGTAAGTTTGGGCTTTTAATGATTTCTTTAAACTTTTCTCTTTCTAGGGTGGAATGATTGTACAGCATACATCTTTAGTGATTTAAAAAAACAAGAATTGGGTGAACAGGTTTGAAATTACTTTGGATTTTCTCTAATCCACACAGGGTCAAAATTATACATACACCCAACTAATATTTGGTTAAATGTCCCTTAGCAAGTTGCACCTTGACCAGATGGTTTTGGTAGCCACCAACAAGCTTCTGGCATAATTCTTGCTGAATATTTGACCACTCTTCTTGTCAGAATTGGTAGAGTTCATTTTAATTGGTTGGTGTCCTGGCACGGACCTTGCTTTTAAGCATAGTCCACAAATTTTCAACAGGATTAAGGATCAGGGGTCTGGGAAGGTAGTTCTCCTTCTTCATTAGTCCAACCACTTTGTCCAATGTACCAATACCACTGGCAGCAAAACAGCCCCAGAGCATGATGCTACCACCACTATGGTTGACAGTTGGTACACTGTTCTTAGGTTTGAAAGGGTCACCTTTACTCCCCCAAATATACCTCTTGTCACTGTGGCCAAATAGCTCAATCTTTGTCTTGCCTGACCATAAAACTTTTCTCCAGAAGACATTTGGCTTGTCCATGTGGACAGCTGCAAATTTCATTTGAGCTTGAATGTGTCGATTTTGGAGCAGGGGCTTCTTTCTTGTTTGGCACCCTCTTAGTCCATGGAGATGTAAAACTCGCTTCACTGTGGACAGTGACACTCGTGTCCCAGCAGTTTCCAGTTTATGGCAGGCTTGAGCCTTGGTGGTTCCTGGGTTATTTCTGAACATCTTAACCAATTTCCTCTTATCTGAGGGTGACAGTTTGGCTCTTCCTCCAGATCTTGGCAAAGTGGTGACACATCCAAATAAATGGTAAATGGTAAATGGACGGGTTCTTATATTTTGCTTTTCTACTCTACTTGAGACCTCAAAGCACTTTATAACTTGATAAACAGGAATAACGTGTACTTACGTACAGTTGTTTGAACTGATGATCCTGGGATCTGCAGTTGTTTTTAAATGGCTCCATTAAGCTTCTGGAATGGCCTTGCCAAAGCTCCGACCTCAACCCTATTGAAATTGGTGGACTATGCTTAAAAGCCAGGTCTATGCCAGGAAACCAGCTCATTTAAATGAATTCTACCAATTCTGCCAAGAAGAGTGGTCAAATATCCAGCCAGAATTATGCCAGAAATTTGTTGATGGCTACCAAAAGCGTCTGGTCGAGGTGCAACTTGCTTTGTGTACTTTTGACCCAAACTTGTGCACCCAATTCTTGTTTTTTAAAGTCATTAAAGATATATGCTATACAATCCTTCCACCCTGGGAAAAGAACAGTTTGTGTGTAAACTTCTGACCACAACTATAAATAAGGATTATTTTGAACTCTAAATAATGCAACGCTAATCTAGTAGAGTCTGAAAATAAACATATCAAGTATTTTTTTGGTTGTAAATTCATTTTGAGTATTTCCCTTTCCACTACATTTTTAGCAAGAATTAATTTAGTTTTTATTTCACCTTTTTAATGCATTATGACAGCACTGTAGATTAAATTATCCAAAAACATACATATTAAATATATATTATTATTATATAAATATAAAATAAATAAAATATTATTATATAAAATCTGACAAGTCTCAGCCATCCAAAATTCTGCCTACATGTTCACAGATCAACAACAATAAATTATAATATTATTGTTAATAATTATATCAATGATAACAGCATAACACCCTGAATGGAGCCATTCTGAATAATACATACTTTCACTTTGAAAGTGCATAAAAGAAAGTATTTGTGTACTTTTTCTTAGCTATGATTTTTACTGGAGTAAAGAATTCTTCCTCCACTGGTGAAAAGTATATGTATATCTGAACTAAAAATGACCCAAAAAGACATAAAATAATCACATTTATGAGGTTCAAAGTTCATTTTTTGACCTTGGAAACAGTAGGTTAGAAACTCAAGTCAGGATGCACCTACCTAAACTCTAAAAAATAAAATAAAATCAAAGGTCCACAATTCTTTGACAAATGGGCAAGTTTTTCTATTACCAAATAGCATCTTGTGCTAAGATTAGGTCAAATTGATGGTTTATCAATTAGAAAAGGCCTAAGTAACTCATTTTGGTCATTTTAAATTACAGCTAGCATACAGTAATTAGTCTGGACCTCTTAATTTAGACATTTGTAGAATATTTAGACATTTACTCAATGCACCATCATATCATCCAGCACTAGCAAGACAAGTGATGTAAGTAATTTTTGCTGTAAAGTTCTAAGATAAATGAAAGCATCTCACTCTTATGTCATTTATCTTGAGAGGAACTCTTGCTTTTGCATTTAAAAGTAAACAATATGTAAAATAATAGACTATAGATTGCACTGTTCATGTTCATGGTAGATTGTCATTAAATGGTGGCTAGACTTCTTTTCTGCTGGCCTCCTCAGCTTGAGGGTTATCTGGATTATTATCCTATTTTCAAACCATGCTTTAAAATCAAAAATCCCTCCATGCCAGCTGCTCTGCATTAGTGTGCTTTGGCTGTGCTGCTCACATGCTTACAGTTATGTTTGGCACAGTAGCAGAGTTAACTTGTTCTCGGTAAATAGGGAAAACACGTTAACAAATGAACACAGAGTGAGCTCTCACAGAGTGAGCTCTCACAGAGTGAGCTCTCACAGAGTGAGACAGTTGCTCAGGCCCTGTGTGTGACTGTACTTTCCCTGTGTGTGTGTGTGTGTGTGTGTGTGTGTGATGAATTCTTTCCTGCCTCATTACATGGTGATGAGGCTTTGTTGAGGTTGGGCAGGCACCAGCTGTGTCCTTATCTGACGAGGATTAGAGCTTGTAAATTTAGGGGATGTTCAGAAAATTCAGTGCCATGCTATTAATCCAGTGTCCCCACCCTTTGGCTTTCTGTCTGCTTATCTGTTCAGCCCTCCCCTCCATCACTGCCTGCCCTGCCCAATCACAGGTGGAGGATCACATTTCACAGCTGGATAGTGGAGTCAGTGTCAGGCTTGGGTTGCATAGCAGCTGTGAAGCAGCAGGTCAAATCTGTCCCACAGCCGCAACATTCCTTTCAGTTCAGTTGGGAGCGATGGCTTTAAAGCTGGTGGACAAGCAGTCATGTGCTCACAAAATTTCATGAATCAGGACACGACAAGAAAAGAAATCCTTTTCTTACACGCAAACGTATCATATTCATTGCATTTCTGGATTTGTGTGTGTGTGGATGACCAACCGTAAACTCCAAAGTGAAATTTAAGAAAAACATAAATCTGAAATCTGTGAAACAGCTGTCTGGGTGTAACTTCTGTTCCTCTGAATCAAAGCAGGCAGCAACCATTAGCACTCAGTGTTCACACACATGGAACACACTAACGATATGAACACAGAATAAGTGGATAGTTGGCATGTAGTGTCTGACTATTATACAAGCAAACACTAGTGGCTGGGCAGTGTCAATGCTAAACATCCACTCAGGTATTTAACAGGGTAAAGGGGGCAGCAACCCTGTGGATCTAGACCTCTGAACCGACAGAGGTCACGTTCAGTGTATGCTGGTTATTTTGTCATAGAATTTTACAACCTACATGATATAGGCCGCAAGGCAGCTAGTGCAATTTATTTAATGAAATTCTGACCAAGCTAGGGAATCTCAGTTGGTTTCTTCTGGTATTATTTGCCCCTATAACCCCTTACAGGCTATTCCAGCTGGTTACCAATTAAGCCAGAGACTATTTGGATTTCTTGGGCCTTCCACTTGAAAAATTTGTCTCTTACGACTGCAAAACTGTGGGACTAAAATGAACAACCTTGGGCTTCACAGAAAAGAGACACTTGGGTTAATTATGAAATACAATAAGTCTCTTAATGCTTATCATTAGCCAAGATCGTAATCTGAAAAATCTCAATCAAATATTGACAATTTTCCTTGCATTAAAAATTGTAAATTCGAGCTGTATAGTGACATAGTGTATAGTGTAGTGACAGTGATGTTATTGAACCTATTCACAAAATCTTTCAGCTTTAAATCTCTACAGTGAACAAGTCATCCTTGACAGTCCTTGAAAAACTGCACTGGTTGCGTTTTTTTTTTTTTTTTTTAACAAACATGGCCAGGACCCAGTACAGAGGGGCCCACCTTGTCTGGACAAAGTTAAACTTGAACATGTTTTCTTGCAGCTACTGTAGCCTACAAGTCATAAACTAACTATCACTAAAACTCAAATTGAAATGTAGAAGGAACTACAGAAGGTAGTTTTAAGCACTTTGGCTTCATGGTACAGGCCCACATCAAGACAGATTTTATCCCACGTGTGCAAGATGCAGCCATGAAACATTACAGTTGTGTAGCTGACATCAAAACGAAGGCCAAATGGGACGATGGGTGGGTGTCATTGCCTTTAAAGCTTTCTGACAGAAAGGCTTGCTAACAGGTGGTTAACATTGTGAAAAGGTCCAAGATGTTTTGGTGCCTAAACCTAACCAAACTGTAACTGAAAAAAAGTCAACCAAGTCTAAAATAGAAATAAGACTGACATTTGGTTTCACTGAGGACACAAACCCCACTGTGAAAATCCTGTGCTTGTCCAGGCATCCACTACAACCAAACCTAAAATCTTTCTGCCTGCTAGCAAGGCTTTTTTGGCAGACATGCCTGAAACTTCTCCCAGCAGCCAGTTGGTGTCCAAGAACCTGACATCGTGCCAGGTGTGATCCCATTACAAGATGGTCTCTGGTTTGCTACATATTATTGTTTCACTGTAGAGCGGCACAAAATGTTTTCCCTATCTGTCATAGGGAATGTCATAATCAGTATGTTAGTGTGGACACAACGAGTTTGCTGCAAGATCAAATCTGTCTTAACTGAAGCTTTGATGTTGCCTTTGCAGGAGGTGATGGGAATCTACCACCTCGATTCCAGAGGGTCAGAGCGCCACTGGCTCCCACTGACACCCCTAAACTGTGAGAAGTCTCTCCTAGAAACACTATGTTATCACCAGTATGAATGTGTCGCATGTCACTTGCTATGACACCATCTCGTCCTCTCTCGCCGTTCCTGTTCTTCAGTCCTGAGTATACAGAAGATAAACTCTTACTTACCATTTAAGTCATACAACAACCCTTGCAGACATCTGTTAACAGTTGGACATTTTATTTAGGAGTGTTTTCTAACAGTTTCCTTGTTACCTTTTAGTCCCTAAACTACGGTGGCCCTGAGAAGTCAAACAGACTGCAACTTAAGAAAACACCAGCAAATAAAATTTTCTTAAGTTGCAGTGCATTTGACCTCTCAGGGCCCATTTTAATAACAAAGAAAAAGACTCTTACAGCTGTTCCTATAGCTCCTATCAGAGAAAAACATCTGTCCAGTTAACAGTGGACATGGTATCTTGCAGATATTTTATCCAACATGTCATCAACTATGTGTCAAGCCCTAATTTAAATCATAATTACACTATTATACTGATTGTCACTGGCGAACTGAGGACGAGCAGCCTTCACTTTGTTACCTACCAGCATATTTTACATCTGAAATGTCATTTCATATTATGTGACTGAAACTGATGAATTTGCTTATATTTGAGGTTGGAACTCTAACGGTTTTTATTCAGACTTGATTTTCAGGTGATTAAATGTTACATTTTACCTTTGAAATTTGCTTCACAAATGAATGATGCTAAGTATTTTAAACAATATTGATTTAATGTAGGAAGGTTGCTGCACAATTTCTGGATCAGATTTTAAATGGTTTTGACAAAACATTTTTTAATGAGAAGTTATGAAACAGCTTAACATTGGCAGATGTGCAGTACAATCAATTCTTCTTCCTTTCAAGCTCTGGAAAGCATTTGGTTTTGTATCCTTCTGATCTTTTCAGACCTGTCTGGAACATTTTAGGTACAAAACCTGCAGACTGGTTGTGTCGTTTTCTACCATTTCACTGCCATGTTTTGATGTGCCATGTTTAGTTTATTTATCAGATTACCAAATTCATCCTTTTTCTTGTTCTCTGTGGATATATCTTAGAAGCCTGATTTTTTAAACAGTGGAGTGTTTAATACATGGGCATACTGTGACTCATGGTATTTGTGTGTTATTGATTTCAAAAGAAGAGTGATGAGACTAAAATGAAGCATAAATATTTTGAAAAAATTCATGCATGGGGCCAAGATTTCTCCAGTTGATTTAAGTTGTTTATTTTCTGACTGTTAGTTTCCTGTCATATCTGTCACAACACCACTTAGCACAGAATCTTTAGCACTGTGATTATACTCAAAATGATTTACGGTCTGCCCAAAAAAAGCTTTCAGCCTTGAAAGCCAGAGAAAAGCAAAACACAGTTATGAGTTTGTTGCTGCGTTTATTGCTAAAACTTCTTGTGAGAAAAACACAAAACAGGGACTGGGATGAGAAACCAGACTAGAGGAACATGTTTGATTTCATAAACACTTTTCAAAGGCAGGAGTGAGCTAAAAAGCAAACTCTGAATGACGAAAAAAACAACAAAAAAAAAGAACAACAAAGTGCTAGAAACACTGAAAATGTAAATAATCTTTTTCCCAGTTTCAGTCACGATGTTAGAAAATCTAAGGATTAGCAAAACAAGCGACTGAACAGCATTATGTCAATTAGCAGTTCAGGGAAAGGCTGCTTCTTCTGAATTAAATGTCATTCTTTGGCTCCGCCCCCTGAGATTGAACTCTTAATGATATTTTCTCAAAATTAAACAAGCTGGTAAAATGTTAAACCATCTCTGTGTCAGTATCTTTGTAGGCCACTTTGCTGTACATGCTCTTTTCAATTCTTTTTGAGGAGATCTTTCTTCTCAGAAGACGTCACACACCTGCACAAAGTCGTGGGACCACAGAGCTCCCCGTCTGATGTTGATGTTGTTCACACACAGAGGCTCCTCACGCCTGAAAGAAAAACACACACTTGTGCAAAACAGCTTCAGACTTTGAGTGGAGCTATCCAAGTGGATATATATACAGTAATAATTGTATGTATCCATTAACTGTTTAGGAATCACTGACATCTTTATACACATTCCCCATTTTCAGAGGCTCAAAAGTAATTGGACAGTTGATAAACAGTTTCATGGCCAAATAAGGCCTGTTCCCTCATTATTCCATGACAAATTAAGCAGATAAAAGATCTGGATTTGATTCCAACATTGAACTTGTGATTGGTACTTTTCACTGGAATTCTCAATATGAAGGCCAAGGATGATGCAACTGAAGAAGGCCATCATTAGGCTGAAAAACCAAAATCAGACGGATAGCAAAAAATTTAGTAGTGCCCAAATCAGCAATTAAACAAATAGAGGAGAACTTCACTGGCCAACTCCGCAGCACCAAAAGACCATGGAAGACAGATAAAGTGGACGATCAGAGAATTATTTCCATCAGGAAAAACAGCTTCACAACATCCAAGTCAAGAACACTCTCAAGGAGGTAGACACATCATTGTCAAAGTCTACAATCAGGAGACACCTTCATGAATGGAAATACAGCAAGAAATACAGCACACTTGGTTACACTCAAGAACAGGAAGGCTTTGAAGGCTTTTAGACTTTGCCAGAAAACTTCTAAAAGAGCCTGCACAGTTCTGGAAAAGAAAAACAACAAAGTTTTGGACAGTTGAAACCAAGATCAACTTCTACCAGAATGATGGGAAAAGAAAAGTATGGAGAAGAAGAGAAACAGCTCACAATTCAAAGCATATCACATCGTCTGTCAAATATGATGGAGACAAATGTTATGGCATGGGCATTCACTGGTGTTTATTGATGATGTGACTGCTGGATGAATTGTGAAGTGTACAGGGCTATACTCTTCACTCAGATTCAGCCAAATGCTGCAAAACAAATCAGACAGCGCCTCACAGTGCAAATGGATAATGATCCAAAGTAAACTGCAAAAGCAACCCAAGAGTTTCTCAAGGTAAAGAAATAGGATATTCTTCAATGGTCAAGTTAGTCAACAGATATCAACCCAACAGAGCATGCTTTTCAGTTACTGAAGAAGGAGACACCCACAAACTAGCAGCAACTAAAGGTGGCTGCAATAAAGGCCTAGCAGAGCATCTCAAGGGAGGAAACATAGCATTTGGCTTCTCTTCATTGGCTCCCTGTTAATCCAGAATTGAATTTAAAATCTTTGTCCTCACATACATGGTCTTGAATAATCAGGCCCCATCTTATCTTAAAGACCTCATAGTACCATATCACCCCAATAGAGCACTTTGCTCAGACTGCCGGTTCACTTGTGGTTCCTAGGATACCACAAGTAAGCATGGGAGGCAGAGCCTTCAGCTTTCAGGCCCCTCTTCTATGGAACCAGCACCCAATTTGGATTCGGAAGACAGACACCCTCTCTACTTTTAAGATCAGGCTTAAAACTTTAGTTTTTGATAAAGTTTATAGTTAGGGCTGGATCAGGTTACCCAGAATCCTCTATTAGTTACGTTGCAATAGGCCTAGGCTGCTGGGGGCTTCCCATGATGCACTGAGTGTTTCTCCTTCTCTCACCTCTTTTCACTCTCTATGTGTTTATACACCACTCTGCATTTAATCACGAGTTATTATTAATCTCTGGCTCTCTTCCACAGTGTGTCTTTTGTCCCGTCTTCCCCCTCTCACCCCCAACTGTTTGCAGCAGATGGCTGCCCCTCCCTGAGCCTGGCTCTGCCGGAGGTTTCTTCCCGTTAAAAGGGAGGGTTTCCTTCCCACTGTCGCCAAGTGCTTACTCATAGGGGGTTTTCTCTGTATTATTTTAGGGTCTTTACCTTACAGTATAAAGAGCCATGAGGCAACTGTTGTTGTGATTTGGTGCTGTATAAATAAAATTGAATTGAACTGAATTGAATGGAATGGAATTGAATCGAATTTAAAATCCACAGTGGTGGTGTACAGAGGCTAAATTAAATTAAAATTAAAATTAAAAATTTGTCACTGTCCAAATACTGATTTTAGGATCATTAATGTTGGCACTTTAGCCGTTTTTGTTTACAGAAAGGGAGTTGAGACAAACAGGAAATACTGGGGTGAGAGAAACAAGATGCAAAAATATGTGGGCAGAAACAAAACTGAGTAAGTCGCAATCATGAAGTAATCATGTGGTCTGCTCCCTAAACTGACTTAAGTAAAATGAAGAACTATTTAAGTAAATTTAGGCACATTTGTGATACTGGCCAAATTCCCACTTTCTGCAAAAGGTCAGATTTGATCTGCTTATCAGAGGTTTAAGTAAATCAATCTGCAGCCATCAATAACAAAAAGAAGACTGTCCACTCGTGATCTCTGAGGAAGAGTAGGAAGTGCTGTCTAAACTACTTGTCAGGAGGAAAATGAGACATACTGTAGCACTTTTTTTTTGGTCAATTTGAGATTCATGGCTGTAACATCAGGGTGTATGTATAGAGATAAAAAAGGACAGAATGGATGTGTTTTGCACTCTCTTTTAGACCCCACTGTGTGTTACTGGCATGCCCTGGTTTTAACTGTATATCACATCTTGACTTTGAAAACATGAGCAGGCCTTTCATTTTTCATAACTACTGTATATCTTAAGTTTGCTTTTCAGCAGACTGCAGGATTGACACATTTTACAGCTGACAAACCTGCTAGGATTCTCTGGTAAGTCTGTTTTCCCAGTTCCTTAATTACCTAAAACAGAGCACACCATCACTGGCATTTCTGTAGAGCAATTTGCCATTACATTTTGGGTAGCAAAACAAGAAATACATCTGTGGTAACTGAATATGCTGAAATAATGCTGAAATCTACATCTTCAGTGCCTCTTGCAGCAACATTTGCTTCAGTTAGTCCAAAGTACTATAACAGGAAACTGCAATAACAACAAACTGAAGCTGTGTGTTTACATATTTTGTCAAATTTATCAGCCAATGAAAACTGGGATAGGCTCCAGTCCCACCACGAGCCTGAATTAGATAAGCAGTTAAGAAAATGGAAAGGATGGATGGCTGGATTAAGCATTTGTAGCATACTGAGTATGCAGTGATAGGAGAGATGTTAGTTATGCTGCAGGTGTTTTTTTTTTGTTTTTTTTTGCCTGTAAATCTTGGTAGTTGTTAAAATCCATTGATAAGTGTTGTGAATCCTGCCAACTTCATGTAGAAGGAAGCCACACGTTTGACTTTTCAGCCCTTCATGCGATAGAGTTTAATGCAAAGAACACTTTGTCGTTGGTAAAAAAGGCACTCAAGTATTTTTTTTTCAATGAAATTTGTTTCACAAGAATCCAAATGAGACACTGTTTCTGCCCTACTGCTTGTAAAGTTCCTTTCCTTGTCTGTTGGCTTAGCAGAAAATGAAACCTGGAAACCGTTTCCTCTTTGGCAGTCTCTCAAACCCGTAAACCTCCCAAAATAGCTTACAGTTTCCAGAGGAGTAAACACTACAAAGAAGATCAGCAGGAGGTTGAACTGAACTGTTGTGTCTACATAGCGTAGAGTGCACATACCTGAGAGAGGGAAACTCTGACACGCAGACAGACTTGACGTGGATCTCTCCCTGTCTGTAGAAGCGAGCTCCTGTGTTCATCAGCCTGATGGAGTTGATCTCACACAGAGCTGTAGGGTGAGCCATCACCGTCCTGTACACTGTTGTATCCGTCTGACTGTAATATGCACACAGAGTGCATGAAAATAATAAACCACAGAAGACAAGACAGGCACTTTCATACAATCAACATTCATCACACTGGAAAGTCACTGCCCAACTTAAAAAAAAATAAAAATAAAAATAAAGAATCCCACTAAACTCAGCCTGTGTCAACCTGTGCAAAGACACTTTTCCCATCTCAACATTTCTGCCACAGTACCCTGCACCTGGCTGAGGCTTTACATTGAAACGTACAGTACATCCCCGGAAATAAAAACTGCCCACTCACCTTTTCTGGTGAAAAATACACAAAACTTGCTGACAAGCAATTACTTGTAATGTATTCCTACTGAATTTGATCTACTTAAACTGGTTTGAAATAAGAATTTAGATTATGCTGTATCTGTAATTAGGTGTAAAAAGGATTGGTACTTAAGTCTTAACTAGGCTTTTGTTTAACCAGTTTGACTTTTTTGGATATTTATACTGATTTCAGTGGTATTACAGCATTAATACTGTATTAATGATAATCACTGTCTTTTAGTATC
The DNA here is from genome assembly GCA_015108495.1 of Heterochromis multidens. Taxonomy (NCBI): domain Eukaryota; kingdom Metazoa; phylum Chordata; class Actinopteri; order Cichliformes; family Cichlidae; genus Heterochromis; species Heterochromis multidens. The sequence continues at coordinate 14,618 of VUQS01060297.1, forward strand.
TCTAAATACAGGAACAACTGTCTTTATCACGTGGTGTTTTTCCTTATCCTTGCTTTTTCCCCTTATTCAGCAGTTACTGAATTCTCAGCTCACCCTTCCCTACTGCATGTCTAGGATTTTGCTGGTAGTGTAATTGCATGTAGAATGATTTTGTGATGCACTTTGAGCCCCTTAATACCAAATAATCAGGGCTCCAATGCTACAGCCTATATGTATATCTCTATATAGCTCCAACTTACAATCTTCGAATGACAGCTTCCAGCAGGATAATGCTACATGTCACAAAGCAAAAGTTGTTTTCTCAAACTGCTCTCATGCAAATGAGGTGTTTCATGAAACCATAACCTACTCTGAATGTGGAAGAACACTTAGAGATGTAAGAGAACTGGAGATCGGGAGCAAGGATGCACAGCTGCAAAAATTACACAGTGCAGTCACCTCGTGGGATCCACGAAACCAAGAACAGAGGCTTTTTTGGGATATTTATTGACATTAAAAAGTGAGGTCAGTGAGATCTTATTGGTACTCTGTGATTTGTGGTACCTACAGCCTGAGCCTCTGCTCTGTTCCCAGGTTTTCAGTCCCCAGAGTCACTTCAATTTCAGCGCTCTTATCCAGTTGAGAAACTTCCATCTCCAGCAGGATGTGATGAGCTGAGCAGAGGAACATCAAAACAGTTGATTCATTTTAAACTATAGTAAAACAGCAGTTTTTAATTCATGCTGGTGTAGTAGAAAGGTGAAACTTGAAGCTGTTGGAGGCTTGGGGGTTAATAGGGAAGAGTCAGAGTACATATTTATACTCTGAGTACAATTTCTTAAGTTAACCTCCTTCTCACTACATAGAAGTAAGACAGCTAGTCTGATGAATGTCACTCAGACTACTCAGACTTTTTCTTTTGCTTAACAGGAGACATATGGTTAATAATCCTGAGATAGCCAGTCTGAAGCTAAAATTTGTTTTCTTTAAAAAAGAAAAAAAAGAAAGAAATTCCCCCTCACTGTCAATACACTGTAACACTCACCACAAAAAGGTTTCGAAGAAGTTGTGAGGAGGAATAGTTTCTGCTCTTTGGGAATTGGAGATATGGCTATCCCACTGTTTTCTGATAAACCTGGAACACAATTAATCAAAAGGAAGAAATCAAAAGGAGTCTCATGTACATTAACTGTGTCAGTGTCAGCATGATGGAGTATCTAAGGTTGAAATGATAAGAATCTGCCAAAAGCCCACATGTGACAAGACCAGACCTGCTGCCCCAGTGCAGCCTCATGCCACATCAAATGGTGATGCAGAGAACAAAAGAGGCTATCCAGTTTACTTTTACTCTTTTATGCCTCCAATATTCATCATCCTGCCTGCCCTTTGTGACAGTAAAAGGACTCTGGCTTTTACTCTGTATTTGTGCAACAGTTTTAGGCACTTTGGGCATTTAGATTTTTATCCATTAAACAGTACCATCAGAGATGTGATCAGTCTCATATTATTTCTGCAGCAGGATGACAAGCCCAAACATAGAGCCACAGTCACACCTTCATCCACAAGAAGAGCAAAGAGTCAGAGATCATATAAAGACACAGAAGACATTGCAACAGCCTAAAGCCACAAAAGAACTGCCAAGTGCTTTAAAAACTGTTTGCAAGTGTATGGATGATTTTAAATGACATTTTATGCTAAAAATAAACTATTCATGGCATCATTTTTAAAGCATCATCTCTTTACTTTTGGTCTTTGGATCCAGCTTCTGAAATGGGAATATTTGCTACTTTTCCACTTTTCCACACTGTCTTGAATATGTCTGTAATTTGAACTGATGGGCAGAAGCAACAGCAGATTTTGACTGTGGCTCTGAGAAGTTGTGGCCTATTAACTACTAGAAAGAAAGAAAGAAAGAGATCATCAATAGTTTAAATGTTGTGATGTGCTTATTATAAGTAAATCTGACCATTTAATGTACATTCTACAGACTGCATGTTGCATGAATTTAGGGTTAGGACTGGTGTAAGTACAGATGTAGTAAAAAAAAAAAATCAGGTATAGTAAATACTGAATAAATTAAAATGTGGCTTACATATAGAATATGTCAAACAAAACAGTGTTTTTTAAGTGAGATGAGAACCACTGACAGCAGCAAGTCTTGTAAGAATAACGAGTCAGCACTATAGGCTGCAGAACTATTAATATAACTTATAACTCAGTGTCAAATTAATCTTGAGCTGAGAAACGTTTTTATTGTAAAAAGACAAATGACACTCCCAAAATATGCACTCACAGCTTTGAACGGGAAGACAAGATGACATCATGCAGAAAATAACAGCAGCTGATTAAAAGGAGGTGCAGGTGATCACCCACGTGTTGTTACCTATTACTGGACATTTCCCTTGGAAGACGTTACAGTCCACACAGCGTCCCTTCAGGAAGTCCTCATAGGTGGAGCACGGGATCCCCATTAACGGGCACGAGCCGTTCAGCGCGCTCATGTAGACGTGCAGCGCCCTCATGTGGTCACATATCACATAACCATACACTGGAAAGTACAAAAAAACTGACAAAACACAGAAATACTAAGAGAGCCAGATGTCAGGAGATTCTCGATAAAGTAATTTAAAATCTGTCCAGACGTAAAACTGGGTCAAAAAAGGACACAAGAGTCAAAAATGAAAAACAACAAAAACAGTTGCTCTCCTTCTGTTAGCTCGCCCGCTGTTTTAGTGAGTGCTGAACTTACTTGAGTCAAACCTGGAGCGGGCACATCCAGTCTGATCCTTCCCTCCATTCAGAAAGAAGTCCACATGGCCGACAGGGATGGAGATACCAAAATCTGATACAGAATCAGAATCAGAATACTTTATTAATCCCAGAGGAAATTATGTGGTCACAGTTGCTCCAGGACAGTAACAACAGTAATCAACAAGTTAAAATACCAATATTAAATAATACAATATATTACAAAATTACAAAATATTACAAATAGCTCTAATAATACAAATAACTGACATATATATATATCCCAATAAATTACACAAAATTGAATATAGATAAGTTGAATTGACGTGCCCCTCTTATCATACTGCCTTTATTATATTAAGGGTGTACAGCTGTTGCAGTGTATACTTGTGCTTTAGAAAACCTCATTAATACTGTCAGCATTTTGTTGCTGCAGTGGAGCTCTGACCACACTCCCAAAAAGTTGAATCTGTCCACACTGTAAACACAACTTCAGGCGTAAATGGAATTTGAGGAGTAACTATAATTCTCACCAACTGTAATACCCTCACTAATAAATGCAGAAGACATTTAATGCCTTTGATGCACCCCTTTAGGAAATTGTATTAGACTAATTAAAAGCATAGTATAACAGCAACTTCAAGAGCTTTTGTGGTTCACAATATCTATAACAAAGAAGCAACTGAAGCCAATTTTTGCTACTTTAAAGGTACAGTGTATTAAATCTCACCACTAGATGTCAGTAGATTGCAGATTGCAGTCAACTAAGTTCTGTTTCCCAAAAAGTTGAATCTGTTCATCTGGACGTGGCGTTTTTTAGTGGGAGAAACGTTTCGTTTACCAACTGGTAACTTCTTCAGTCTCAGCTGACTGCAGAATTCCCCAGCCTTATAAACAGTACATTTGCATAATGACAGAAACCAGCACCACTGACTAACAATGGGCCATTTGGTCAGTTTCATGATCAATAGTATGCAAATTGTCATGACCATTGATCAATGGCCATGAGTACCATTCACAGAGATTGGGGAATGGCTGCGATCACAGCATTGTAAGATGGTGACAGATGTACCCTTAGGCCCCCTCCTCGGT
>VUQS01060302.1:0-26639 GCA_015108495.1 Heterochromis multidens
CAGAGTAATCAGTTCTAATATTCTGAGATGACATACAGATTTAGGTAAGTCCACATTAATTATAGTCTGTCATTTATTTTTTCAGCTTATATTATGAACTTCAGCTCTTGATGGCGAAGACAGAAACAGACCTTTTGCAAGTCTGTTATTTGTTGTAATAAAGATTAGTGCTCAGTCAAGGACGTTCCCTCTTTTTAATGAAACTGCATCATATGGAGTTTAACCATATTCTGTATGTTTAAAAAAAAAAAAAAACATGGATACAGCCACTGTGATGTCACCCATTGTTTTCTGGACTAGTGTTTTGAAGCCTCTAGTTTGGTCCCAACCATCTTTCACAGGTAACCATATTAGGACGAGATGTTGAAAGCTATCAGCTAATGCTAGTTAACTTGGTGCATACATAGATTGCATGAGTGCATAGGAAAGACACATATCCTTGCTAATTAGTGTTAATGTATAAATAAAATATACTAGGTCCAGCTATAGTCAGTCTCGGTACAGTCCAGAAACTCCTGAGTCCTGAAACTTGGCTAGAGTCCTGAAACTTGGCTAGAGTCCTGAAACTTGGCTACAGTCCTGAAACTTGGCTACAGTCCTGAAACTTGCCTGAGCATGAAGCTTAGCAGACTGTGTTGGCTTTTAGTGTAATTTTAACAGGTGAATTATAAGAAAAAAAATCTCATCCCTTGTAGCCTAGCACAAGATAAATAAGGACTGAACTTTAAATCATGAGGTTCTAAGGTCTGCTTCCCCCCTGTATGGGTTCCAACTGATTTTGGAGCCAGCCTCAAAGAGAACGTTTTAGGAACTGCAGCCCTGTAGGTTGCAGCTTGAGTTAAACTCAGTTATAACAGAGCAGTAACCACATGCATTGTTTGGTTGTAACATGAGTTTGTACTATAGGATCAGCCATGAAAGAGATGTTTGATAAATTTGTATGTCAGGCAGGTTTATTAACAACTACTTTATGACAAAACTATTTGCTTACTAGAGCTAATAATGCCTGTGTACATGACAATTCTTAGTATTTAAAACAACAAATTATACACTGGAACTCCAACTGAGACTCTGATGTCGTCACCTGACTATTTTGGGGCTGAAATGCAATGTCTGTCCTGCTGACAGAACAGCTGGAGCGATACACAGATTGGATAAGTCGGACGAGCATAGGCGCCAATGCCGACACCATGGCATTAATCAAGTCCGGAATGCATTAACCGCAGTACATTTACTTATACAATTACACAGAGTTTGCAGTACAACTGATCTTACTTTTTAGTTGTAAGTTTATACATTTTAAACAGAAAAAAATTTTTTTCAATTAGTGCAGTCATTGCATTGCTATTACATGAGTACAGTATGAACCCTATCTTCTCTCCATCTGCCTATGATCCAGGTTCTGGTGATGTGTCCAGCTCAAAGAAGCCTTCCAGCAGAGGTTTTTTTCGCATTCTCTTCAGTTGTTTGTGTCACAAAGACACCAAACCACCTCCAGTAAAAATCAACACACCCCTCTCACTAGAAGAAAATGGGACTCTGTCAAAAGTAAGTCCATCTTTTAGCCCCCTCCCTTGCTCTTCCCTGTAATATCAACTTTCTCTCACCCTCCCTCTTGATCTTCTTTGAACAGCATGTGGTCAGCATGATCGGCAGCTGTTTGATGCCCGAAACACATGTTTTCTTGGCTCAAAGCCTTTCGTGTTTACAAGAGCATCTCTCCTGGGCTTGGCGAAAAAGTACTCCATGTTCAGACATCAATCATGGACTTGTAGGAAGGACAGAAATGGCATAAATGCTGCAGAAATGCATGCCCGATCTGGAGATTGCTACTTCGCAATGCTTTCTTGGAAGATACTGTTGAACAAGACATGCTACAGTAGTGCTTTGAAGCAGAGGAGATATCTGTTACAGTACCCAGTATCAGTTATTATTATTGTTTTGCATTATTAAGGTTTAAGTATAAAGAACAGAGATAGGTTAGATAGGTTATAAATTCATAAAAAGAAACTTATGTAAACACATGTGATGATGTAATATAAAAATGATTGGAATGTGAGGGCTTGATCCACTGCTTTTATACAATTTTTTTTTTTTTTTTTGGACAACTAACAACACTACCTACACTTAGTGTACCTTGGAAAACATGGCTTTTGGCTGTTATGGTCTGCAGATCAAGTGGTCAAGACGTTCTCAAGTGTCAGTTTCATATTTATGCCTTAGTTCAGCCTTTTATTGAGATTTGATATTCCACAAGTTATTTGTCACGTCTTTCCAAGTCCCCAAAATAAATTTCTTGGTCTCTGGCAAAGGGAGGGTCGAGTCAAGTGCTCAGTCTCAGTTTTGGTTGTGACAACCTGTCATGTCATCAGGCATGCTGCTCCTGTTGCTGTTACTCTCTTGGGCAGACTGCTACTCCCCCCACCAGCTCTGTGACTGTTCACTCTGAATGGACCTTACAGTTGGATGCCGGTCATTTGGAGTTGGTCTCTGCAGGAACAAATACATGGAGTAAAAACTTTGGACAAAGACCGACAAATACTTTCATGATGTATTTGGAAAATTCTGAGCAAAGCAAAGGCTCTAGAGACGGGGAACCATCCACTGAAGCCATGCTTGCTGAGCAGTGCCAGGTCCCCAAATTAACAGAAGCTGCAGATTTCACTGGCCCTTCAAAGGGAAGTGCTGAATTAGGAGTAAAGGTCCTCCTTCAGGAATACACTGAGCAGACTGTCAGTGAAGAAATGGACCTATCTGTTCCTTGTGTGGAATGCAACATGAACTCAGATGAGCCTGAATCCTGCACATATTATAATGGACACTCTGACAGCTTTGAGCAATATTCAGAGAGCGATGGATTTTTTGAATCAGACCAGATCCTCGATAAGTGCGAGACTTCAGAGTTAAGCCAACCATGTGATGAATGTACTCAACACTGTGAGTGTTTTAAGTCCTCTGAACACTGTGCTAATCATAGCTTAGCTTCCGAATGCAGTGCTTGCTGTGAACAGTGCGCAGAACACCCCCAGTTATTTCAGAAATGTACGTCCTCTGATCAGCTGTTGGAGTTTTCTGACTTTGAGGCTGATGAATTGGAAGTAAACTGCGACGGTCTGGGGCAGTGTGAAAGGTGTGATTTCATACCTGAACGCACAAACCACCTGGAGGTACTACAACAATATGAACTGTCACAACAGCAGAGTGAGCACTTTGACTCCGAGCCAGACGCATTAACAGAGGACTCTGAGCAATGCGAAACGGTGGACTCACTCAACTATGATCCTGAACTCTGTGAGTACGATGAAATTTCAGATCAAACTGAATTTACAAATGATGAAGATGATGAACCAGAGGAAGAAGATGATGATTTTGATGATTTGAACTATGAAGCCAAACAGAATGAAACAGAGTTGAGTGATGAAGAATCCCACAGTTCATCAGAAGACACACCTGTCCAAGTTTACTTTGATGACACTGAAAATGTTGCCTTTGCAACTGATCTCTGGGAGACACGAATGCACACCAAAGAAGACTTTCAACAAGCCACTACAACAGAGATACCTACAGAATCTGGTGAGGCGTGTGGAAATGACGACCACGAAACGAGCCAAGAACCAGCTCAGCAATATTCTACTTCAGAACAGTGTAACTCGGAGTCCAGTGGCGAAGAAGAAGATGGTTCCTCGGATTGCTCTTCTGTGGAAACCAAATCCTTTAAGACTTGTCCTGATGGCAGTATTCCATCGGATCCCTTCTCTGATTCATCTGGGGAATCTGAAAAAGGAGTTCAGGAAGATTCCAGCGATGATCAGACACAGTGGGAATCTTTTGAAGATGATGAAGAAGTACGGCCAAGTGATGAGAATAAAACAAAAACTCTTGATGTCATTATTGAGGATTACTTTGATTTGTTTGACAAAGTGGACTATTCCGGACACATATTTACACAAAAGCAGCACTATGTCTCCTGCTTCGATGGCGGAGATGTCCATGACCGCCTGTATCTGGAAGAAGAGGCGCAGAAACATAAAGCCAAAACTTTATATCAATTTGAAGACATAAACAAGGAAACAAATGTAAAAGACACAGATATGTGCTCCGAAGATGCATCTGAAGATACTTATGAGGAAGATGCAGGCCAGAGCGATGGGTCTTGCGACTCAGAAGCTCAATCTGAGGATTGGATCATAAAATCAGAATCAAGTTTTGAAGGGGATGAGGAATGTGAATCAGAGACCAGTGCCATTTATGCAGAAAATTGTGAGGAAGCAGAGGATGATAAAGCCCCTTTAGATGAAGAAGCTTGTGCCTATGATGGCTATGTTTCTGAAGAAGCTGAAGTCCGCCTGTCCACTGGTCAGGAGGAGAGCATGTCTGCACCATGTGCCAAGGAAATCTCTGTTGAAGGTGATGCTTATGAAGATGTTGTATGCAGTACTCAGAATTATGAACCTCTTGGTGATCACACTTATACAAGTGATGAGACTGTGACTAGCATTGATTACACGGAGGATGACAAAGACAAGCCCGAGCCTGAAGACAGTATATTTATTGCATGTTCAGAAAAGGAGCCATATTGGTCACTTGTAGACAATGATGAAAATGGAGAGCTTTGTGAGCCAGGTGTTGAGGAATACTATGCTTATCAGATTAAAAGCATTCAGTCATCTTTTAAACAAGCTCTGAATGGATTTATTTTAGAAAGAAGATCATATGATCAAATAACTAATGGAAAAGCTGATGGGAATGCTTCTGGGAATGAGAGACAAGATGCTCTTTTATCTCTAAAAGAAACTGAGTTGGAGGACACTGGGATCTGCCCAGAGGAGTGCAAATCAGTCACATTTGGAATCACTGAAGTTATTGACATGAATAGCTCAGCTGTCGACAAGGAGTGTGTGTTAAATGAGATTTCAAGCGAAACTGGACCCCCTGTAGGAATTATTCACAGTGTCGAGGAAAGGGATGCAGTGGTTAATAAGACTGATGACAAGGATTCTGAACAAAGCAGAGAGTCAGAAGAGGAGCAGAGTGATGATGAGTCCTGTGAAACTTGTGAATGCGATTACTGCATCACACCAACAGAGAAGGTATTAGATAAAATGATAAATACTTTATTTATCCCAAAATTGAGAAATTCCTTTGTTACAGCAGTTAAAATTAAGTAACAGAGCAAACGTATAAAAAAATATGTTGAATAAGTAGAATGCATGTAGCTCAATAAAACATACAATGCAACATGACCCAACAAATATCTTTAAAGTAAAAACTAAATAAAAATAAATACAATAAAGTAGAATAGATATACATTTCAATCAAAATATTTAAGTAAAAATATCACATATAATAATAATAATAATAATAATAATAATAATAATAATAATAATAATAATAAATAAAATGTTTCAAAATTAGAGCCTGACTTTTTTTTTTTAATTAGTTATTTGCCGACATAATGGTATCTGCATTTATAAAAATTTAAAAAGTAAGGAAGAAAAGGGAGAAACACTTTCAGCCACCTTATCCACCAGAGGGCACTCTGCAACTTCCCTGTTGGCAACACGTGGTTGGCAGACCATAAACAACCAGATGATCTGAGCAGAGTCGGGCAGACTGTAAACGATTACTCATTTACACTCTGCTCGACTTGTGACAAACATGCTTATTTTTAAACTGCATTGTCATATCTTGGTAAGGACTCATAAATAACTACACAAACAAACGTTAAAGAAGTCTGTTTATGTTTTTTGTGTCACAAATAAAAAGAATATATAAAAAATATCAGCCAATATATCGGATTTTTAAATTGCCAAATATAAGTATTGATATTGGTCTTTAAAATCCTAGATAAAAAGGATATACTACAAAGGAAGCTCGACATAGCCAGGCTTTCTTTGTGTTACCTGGCTCGACAAAAGCTAAAACCCGAGTTGGAGATAACCTCTGTGTATATACCAGTTATCAACTTTCTCAGATAAGCCGGGCTTTCTGTTTCAGGCTCTCGCATAAAAAGGGTCATTTCACACGTCATATGACTCTGTTTCTGTACAAAACGATCCCTATAAGTGGCGCCTACACCAAACAGAGGTCATCAGATGATAATGATAAAATGGCGATAAAAATCTATAAAGAACATAAAAAATATAACAGTAAAATGCAACACTGTTACAAATAAGAGATTAATGCGGCAGAAAATCATTATTCTTGGGATTTATCGCAAAGGGTGCTAAAATAAACTATTTAATTCAAGTTAATTATTTTAATGCTGAGTGTGCTCTCAGTGCTGCTGTTGAATTCTAAGGTGACGGCTGCACATTAGAGATCTGAATCTTTAAACTGGATACAAACATACAAACAAGCCTACTAAAAAGAAACATGGAAATCGCTTTAGTGATTGAATAGATATTCTTGGTATGTGTTCTGTGCAGTAGTAGCTGCAGTTCTAGCAGTGTGAAAGAGACTTGGCAACAGATTAGAATCAAGTGTAAGAACATTTATATATTTTCTGCATCACCAAATGATGCAAGTACATACTGTATATAACCTGCTCCCGACCAGGTTTCACATGATGTAGCTAGGTAAAAAGAGAACCACTTTGGTAACACAGAAAACGCTGACTTTAAACTTGATATAGCTCACTAAGCCATTAATCTTGCTTCATAGTACACCCCTCAGGTCAGGCTGTATTCATAATCAACAAAGCAAAATTGAATAATTATTTTTGTGCTTTAACAGTGCATTTCAGAATTGTGGGTGGAAAGCTCCTTGGTTTATTTATGTATTTTTAGATAGATAGATAGATCCATCCATCCATCCATCCATCCATCCATCCATCCTCTTCCGCTTATCCAATTCAGGGTCGCGGGGGGGCTGGAGCCTATCCCAGCTGCCATAGGGCGAGAGGCAGGGTACACCCTGGACAGGTCGCCAGTCTGTCGCAGGGCTAACACAGAGAGACAGATATCTAGATAGATAGATAGATAGATATTTTATTTTATTTTGAATTAAAAAGACTGGAACTGCCATAATAAAATTATAAAAATTAAAACCTCAGTCAATTAACCTGCCATTATATAAACCAAAAATAATACTGAGAATAAATGTGGACCTATTGTGCTCATTCCTACCTTAGTATTTTTACTCTTGGACCCCACTAGCTTTGCACAGTTCAGAATTATCCTAATACGTCTTACACCTGCCTTTGGTCTGTCCCCTCCATTTATCTTTTATCTGAAACGAGCTGTTTTAGCTCCTCCTATTTTAAGCCAACTTTTCTGATTGGCTGCCTATCATAAACAGAACGTTGAAGAGCAGGTGTGTGCCAGAAATCACCATGGAGATCCAAGAATTAAATTAAACATAAAATAAGGAAAAGAACAACACATCAGTTTTAAATATGTTATAAATATTTAAGTTTTAATCTGGTGTACCCTATAGACATTTACGTGAACAATTAATTTTTCATATTTTATTATATAAAATATTTAGTTATTATTATTTTTATTGGTTCATGGACACCAGAGCCCTGCTGTGGATGTGGTCAACAGAAAAACATGTTAACCCCATTTAAGAAAAAATAAAAATAAAATCTAGCCCCTTTTATCATGTTGGCGCAAAGGTTTGGAGGATAAAATAGGGCCAAAAATGCAAAAGGAAGATGGTAAAAATATATCAATACATTTAAAAATGAAAAAATAAAATGGAAAATTTAATGAGAAAGTAAATAAAAGAGCAGAAATGATATGTTAAATAAAAACAGAAAAAAATTTAAATAATCTTTACCATTTGTACAATATTTAATACCTGTATTTATTACCTGCAGTATTCTTGGTGCATTTAATGATACCTTCATTTGATATCATAATCTCTACATTTTTTTTGATGGTTCTGATCCTTACACTGCTAACCTTGGCAGTGAATAAGTTACACGGGACCTCGACTTGGCATATTCTGTGGTATCTGTGTCAAATTCCAGCTCTGCCGTTAAGCTCACGTGGTAGCTCACTGATGGACAAACACATCCATCAGTGTTACCAACAACCTGTTTGGTCATACCAACTTGTTTTTAGAAGCCGAATCACATTAACAAACTCTAATCACTGACCACCCGTTGAAGGATGGGACACACTATAGTGATATTTACATGTTCCGTCAGCACAGTAGCAGCTGTAGCATCCCATGTTTCCTGTAACCTCTTACCGAGACACCACAACACAGTTAAAGCTCTTAAGTGACGAGAAACTCAAGCACACACACTCAGAATGATCTGAATGACTTGCCCAACATATTAAAATGGTGATACTTTACATTTAAAACAACCTATTTCTTGCTTATATTGTAGTGTAAAAGCTTTTTTTATTTTGTGTATACCTTTGCCATATACAGCTTAGGCCTAAACTATGTGCTCCTGTTCAGGTGCCAGGAGAACCACTGCTCCCACAGATGGAATCACATGATGAAGGGAAGATCTGCGTGGTCATTGATTTGGATGAAACATTAGTGCATAGTTCATTTAAGGTAAGTTGGCCTGTGTGACTTAAATAAATAATGAAATAATTAGCTGAAATTAAAAACATTAACCTAGATTATTGTCCACCCAGTTACTTTAAAGTCCTTATATATAGGATATGTATTTTTTTTTATGGTCATAGTTAATGTAAAGGTACTGGTAATACAGTACAGATGAGTGTTTTTTTTGTTTTGTTTTATTATTATTCAGTTCAACTGAATTTCCCAGTGCCAGGCCAACATGAGTGTTATAAAGAATAGATTACAAATATTCCTTCCATCTATCCATCCATTTATTTTCTTCCACTTATGCAATTCAGGATCACAAGGGAGGAAAGGTAGGGAACATCCTGGACAGATCGCCAGTCTATTGCAGGGCTAACATAGGAGACAGACAACCATTCACCCTTACATTCACATCTATGCCCAATTTAGAATCACCAATTAACCTAACCCCATGCATGATATAGTGGTTTTTGTTTCAAAATATTTATATTACTTCCAAGTTTATAAAAGAAAAAAGAGGTATCTTTCTTGTCCTAAATACAGACAGTGATCAGAAACCACTGCAAATTTGCCCTGTAGGCAGTGGGTCCACCAGGAAGAAATAATCAAAATGTCATAACAACGTCAACTTTCGAGTTCACACTGGTGGATTTTGTAACCTGGAACGCAATATTACTGACTCTGACTCTTTCAAATACTGTGCTGAGCTAAACAAAAAAGAAAATAGAACCGATCCTTTGAGTAACTCACCCCAAAAAAAGAAATTACCTACATTTCCCAAAATGCTGAGCTATTCCTTTAAGTAAGATTTTATCAGTATATTAATATATCAATATACAGTATTTATGTCTGTTTCTGTAGTAATTGCTGTGCAGTGCAGTTGAATGAAAAGCATGTGTTCAAAATATGTAATTCCTCAGGAATTACTGTTTGCATTGCCTTAAAAAATAATATCTGTATTATTATCTGCTGTCAGTTTAAAAGCTAATATCCTAGAGCTTTGAGAAGGTATTTTAAATGGAAATGAAAGGAGTCCAAATGCATATACAGTAGAGTATACGGTGAATAATACTAGAATTTAAAGAAGTATTTTATTAATCACAGCAAATGTATTTTAAAAACGGCATTAGTCATTTTACTCATTTTTAAATAAAAAAATAAAAAATAATTCATCTAAATAGCTTTATTTTCCTGTATCTGACTAAACACTTTGTTTTTTGGATTAAAATTATTTTGTAGCCCGTTTTACATGCTTAGCATTTGTTAGCTTTAGTTCATTTTTAACATGGACCCACTTGTTCTCATTTTTGTTTGGCTTCCATATTAAAGCAATTAATATACCTCCCCAGAAAAAAATATGCAAACAGGCCACATGATTTCTAAAAATTTAGGAGAGATGCAACATATTTTAGCTTAAACGACACCTACAGTAAATAATGCCTCAAAATTATTTTATGGTTGTTCCAGTCTCACAATCCAACCTTCAACATAAAACCTTTAAAAAATCTTTAAAAAATTTAAATCTGATTTTCTAGAAAGAAAAGTAAATTTCTCTGTTCTAAAGAACAGCTACATAAAATGAACATAAAACATTTGTGAGTGTTAATATACTGTATTGCATGTTTTACATACAGTGTCATGCAGCTTCCTTTTGGTCTGTTTGATACCTTGTATGGTAGCATCCAGTGAACAAAGTAATCAATGCCAGAAGTCGAGGCTCCTGTATCACGACAAATTATGTAATGGATGCCACGTGGTGTTTAGTCCTTCTCAGGTCACAGACTGTCCTGAAAGATGTCACCAGATATTAGCATTGGCTAAACAGGGTCAGACCTCCTCTGAGCTCCATGTTTAACACAAGGAGGACAATAAAAGTTATTATTTTGACACACAAACCGCATAGTTTAAAAGTTCTGTGTATTTGAAAGGAAGAGGAGCCAGTGGGTTCTGTGGCAAAAAAAAAGCTGCTAGAAAATAATTTCACAATAAAATTAAATTAGCTTGGGGTTGCACAATCTCTGTACAAGTATGTCACCTGGAAGAAATTTCATTGGCCTTCTCTGCTGTGTTTTAGAAAAGCAAGAAAAGCTTTTTCAGTTGTTTTTCTTACCATTAAACAGTGAACCATTTAAATCAAATATTAAAGAAAATTAGAATAATGTATAAACATTAGGCCATATAGATACGAATTTGTATGCAAAGTTCTACTACACAATTCTAGCCGCAAAAGAACATAATTGTGCAAATAAAAAATGTAATCTAGAGGCAGAAATACATAAAAGTTTTTAAAATGCATTATAGTATCCTGATGAGCATAATATCTCTAAATGTTTACCACTGAAAGTGAGAAACAAGCCAGTGTTGTCTATACTGGGGTGATGAAATGGTTGGAAGTGTTGTTGTTGAAGTGTTCTCATTAACTCACACAGCCTGCTCGCTGTAAACTGATGGGGAGCAGATCTAAAAGTTGAAAAGTGGAGTTTAACTGCTGCTATTGCTGGTGGAATTTGCTTTAGAATAACAAAATGTTTTTATTAACTCTGCCATTAAAATACTTAATCAAAATCATTTGCACCATTTGCTGGTGCAGGAAACTGATTTTTGAATGCATACTAACACCTTCTGGTTATACTTAATCCATCTTACTTGCATTACCTCATAGTATACAAATTTAGGCCATGGTGTTATACCTTATATGGAACACACTTGTAATGATACTGATATTTGAGAAGCAACTTTTAATGAGATGAGACCCTTCTCACTTTGTGTAGTGCCTGTGATTCAGTAATTGATGTGACAAGAATCAGTTTATTGATGGTGTTCGTGCTGCTTAGAAGAGGCTCGTACGACATTTTCACCTAAGTTCTTGCCATCATTCTTGTCTCTGTGTAAAAGTGTTCTTTGGAGATTATAAGTAAAAAAAAAAAATAAAAAAAAAAATCTATGTTTTGTGTGTTTTTTCTATTTGTTCCAAACAGCCAGTGAACAATGCAGATTTTATCATTCCAGTGGAAATTGATGGAACAGTTCACCAGGTAGGAACTTGATGTTCTTAAGCCAATATTTGCTACTGTACTAGATTATACATTATAGGGGAACTTAAAACTCTGAGGATTTTTGTACATGCACTTACCATCGCTGTGTTGTAAATATCAAACACCAAAGTCTATGCTTGCTTCAGTTTGCACAGGAAGCGATGTACTCGCAGCCTGACAGAGCTGTAGCTCTCTCTGTTGATGGCTCCAAGCAGCAGGTGCCTATTTCAGTGGCCTGACGAAATGAAGGAAGCCTGGCAGGCTTCTCAGAAATCATGGCCATCAATCTCAGTATGCGGTGCATATTATGCACAGTGCTCACTGGGGATGGCATTACCTTTCCCCTACCGGCTTTAAATGGCAACTGCAGTCTGTTGTGCTTGGCCAGAAGAAAGAAGAGCTTTCAAAAGGCCTGGGTCTGTTTCAAGTAATCCAGGATAGGCTTGTTAAAGTGGGGAAAGCCTATTCGGGATGACTTGGTTCAGAAACAAGGCCACCAGCATCTTAGTGGAGGTAGATGTAGAGTTCTGTTAAGGTGCTTCTGCATATGTTTTAATCCACATATTATTTCTTATTTATTTAATGCTAATTAAATCTAGATCTAGATCTGATTCTAGATTCTACATCTGAACTATTATTAACATTTTGGGTATTTATATATTTGTTTTCCCCCCGAGCCTTTTGTGGACTGTCCCTAATAACAGCAGCATGTGCACCAATTGTGGATTTTTTTTTTTCTGCACTCAGGTGTATGTTTTAAAAAGACCCCACGTTGACGAATTCCTTAAGAGGATGGGAGAATTGTTTGAGTGCGTTCTGTTCACTGCAAGCTTGTCCAAGGTACGTCCTCAGCCTTGTTCAGATTAGATGCAAATGTTAGGCCAGGTACCACATGCTTTATGTGCAAAACATTATACTTAGAATTATTGGAAGCAAAGGCACATTTAGTGAGAGATTTACAGATGGTCTTCTGCATCAAGATACTTATATTTGTCAAGCGACTGTGGAAATTCTAACCTCTAACATTACTTCAGACTGTCTTAACCTTAACCTTGACTACAAAGTTAGAGAGGCAAGGTTGAGATGTTTTGGACCTGTGCAGAGGAGGGATAGTGGATATATTGGACAAAGGATGTTGAATATGGAGCTGCCAGGCAAGGAGAAAAGAGGAAGACCACAGAGGAGGTTCATGGATGTAGTGAAGGACATGCAAAGGGTTAGATTGACAGAACAGAATGCTAGGGATAGGGTGAAATGGGGGAAGATGATCTGCTGTGGTGACACCTAAAGGGACCAAGAAAATTTTCAGTTTAATTTTAGATAGTTTCCAGAGTTTAATTGCCCTATTCACTTAAGTATTTATTGGTTAGAAATATTCAGTTTTATTTTTATTTTTTAAATTTGTGTTTAGTTTTGCAAGTTTTATCTATTTTCCCAAAGTCTAATTTTATTATTATTTTATTTCAGTTTATTAAAATATATTTTTTTAACAGTTAGTTTTGCTATATTTATATTTTTATTAGTTTAGTTTCAGTCTACTATTATAACCTTGTAATCAGGACAGCCATGGACTTCTGTTAGACTGTTTGCAGGATAAAGTTGTGAGATGGCAGTTGTAGTTTTGTTCTTTGGTCTTGCTTCTATAGTATGCAGATCCTGTGTCAGACCTATTGGATAAATACGGGGCCTTCCGGAGCCGTCTCTTCCGGGAGTCATGTGTCTTCCACAAAGGAAACTACATAAAAGACCTGAGCCGTTTAGGAAGAGACCTCAACAAGGTTATCATCTTAGACAACTCCCCAGCCTCCTACGTCTTCCATCCCGAAAATGCAGTATGTAATTTAGATTTCTTTCTGCAACACACTGAAACACACTATGCAACTAGTAGTGTTATTCACAAAAATGTCTTATATATTCCATTTGTTTTTTAAGGAACAATATCAATATATTGGTGCATATTATTAATGGCTATGAACTATCTAAAATTATTTATAATCCAACCATCCTCTGCTTTTGTCCAAACCTCCAGGTTCCTGTAGCATCCTGGTTTAATGACATGTCAGACACTGAGCTCCTTGATCTTATCCCGTTCTTTGAGAGACTAAGCAAGGTGGATGACATCTATGACATTCTCAAACATCAGAGTACTTCACAGAGTTAACAGAAGCGCGATACTAGGATGAAGATAATCACCAGTGGCTGTTGTCATGGGGCCACGGAGGCCGGTGGGCAGAAGGCTCCACAGTGCTTCCCAATACAAGGACCACACTGCAAAAAAAGGGCTGCCATTTAATCTAATGTTCTCACAGTAGTACTGCATACAAAGTGACAGCAGTCTTCCAGCTGGGTTCAGTGCTGCTGTACAGGCAGTTAACCTAATCGCTGTGACAGATCTGTTTTGCTTTTGTGTGATGTCAGGTACGCTTAGTATGTGATTAAATGACTTCTGAAGATATCTTTTGCAGTGCAGCTAGCGTGTTGTTGTTGTCGTTTCGTGACAGCAGTGACCTTTGTAAGTGTGCTGTAAAGCTAGATTGTGTGAACAGTTGTTCAGCGCCATTCTACAAATTGATCACCATCAGTCATTTTAATGTCAGTGCAGCATGGCATTTGCAAGAGCATTTGAAGCTTTCACCCAGTAAATAACACATCACTGAAGACTGTACCTCGAATCCCATTGACCTAATACATACACAAATAATTGATTAATCTTGGGTTGCACATTTTGACACGTTCCAAAAATTATGTATTTACTGTATGTCTTTGGAAAGCTTTGAACAGAATACACCATATAATGTAGCACTTGCCTTTACATTTAAAAGAAACTTTTTTTTTTTTTTTTAATAGAAAACCATATCCATTAGTCTGCTGTCAGTGAATATATACTGCTCAAGAAAATTAAGGGAACACTCCATCATCACAGTGTAGAACAAAGTCAGTTAAACTTCAGGGAAATCAATCTGTCTGGTTAGGAAGCAGAAACCATTGTGAATCCATTTCAGCTGCTTTGGTGCAAATCAAAGTGACAACAGGCACATTGGAGAGGCAACAGCACAACAACCCCCAAAAAGGGAAAGGTTTAGCAGGCAGTGGTCACAGACCATTGCTCCCTCCTGACTGATTTTTCTCTAGTTTTGCTTTTTGTTCTTATCATTACTGGTAGCATGAGACGGTATCTGCAGCTCATTCAGGTTGCACAGGTAGTCCAGATTCTCCAGGATGGCACATCCATAGATGCTGTTGCAAGAAGGTTTGCTTTGTCTCCTGGCACAGTCTTAAGAGTGTGGAAGAGATACCAGGACATGGTCCTTTACACAAGGAGAGTAGATAAGGCAGCAGAAGGGCATCGACTCAGCAGCAGGACCAGTATCTGTTCCATTGTGCAAGAAGAAAAAGGAGGAGAATTCCCAGAGCCCTACAAAATGACCTCCAGAGGGATACTTGTATGTTTCTGACCCAACTGTCAGAATCAGACTCCTTTAGTGGGGCCTGTGCTCACAGCCCAGCACTGTACACCTCAATTGGCTTTGCCAGAAAACACCAGAACTGGGAGGTTCACCACTGGCACCCCATTCTCTTCAGAGATGAGAGCAGGTTCACACTGAGTACATGTGACAGATGTGAAAGAGTCTGGAGATGATGAATGTTATGGTGCCTTCAAACATCATCCAGCATGACCAACTTGGCACTGGGTTGGTGACGGTCTGGGGAGGCATTTCTTTGGAGAAATGTGTTATGGACCTCCATCTGTTACCAAACAGTACCCTGACCATTCTTAAGTACCAGGATGAAATCCTCAGACCCACTGCAAGACTTTACCTGGTGCAGTGGGCCCTGGATTCCTCCTGGTGAAGGACAATGCCCAGCCTCATATAGCCTGAGTGCATAGGTAGTTCCTGGATGATGAAGACGCTGATGCCATTAAGTGGATCTCACATTCCCCAGACATGAATCCAGCTGAGAACCTCTGGTGTATCTGATGCTGCAAATTTCACCACAAATTGTCTAGGAGCTCATAGAAGCCCTGATCCAAATCTGGGAGGAGATCCACCAGGACACTATCCACCATGTTATCAGGAGCATACCCAGACATTATTGGGAGTTGGGGCCCTACACACTGAGTCACATTATGACACAAGTTGTATCAGCCTGTGATCTCCATTTTTAACTCTTGATTTTTGGTGGGATTTTGAATCCAGCCCTCACAGGGCTGATGATCCTGGTTTTACGTGATTGTTGTTACATAATTTTGTTCTTAACAAATGACACAATGTATGGCAGTAGAGATTTTCAACCTGAATATTTTATTCATCAAGAGCAGATGTGTGATTTTAAGTGTTCCCCTAATTTTTTTGAGCAGTGCCGTTCTTATTCGCTTTATAGATAATAATGATAATAATAATCTAATTACTAAATCCTAGCATTACTGGTGTATGTGAAAACTATTTTAGAAGATGTTATGCACATAGACTGTATATAACACAGAGATGTAGCTTCAGGGTCTGAAAACGGAAGCAGAATTTCCTCAAACGTGCATTCTTTCTTTTGGCTATAAGGGAGCAACTTATAAGTCTATGGGAAAAAGACTCCTGGCTCCATTCAGCCATGCCCTCATTAAATACTTGTTGGATGTGTTCAGAAAGACAATAAAGCAGACTATGCTTTAAGGCGGCCTACCTTGTGACTGACAGGTTGCTACCATATGAGTATATTTCACGGTCAGATCCACCCCACCCTCATGACGTCTGGTTTCAGAAAGCTAAGATGGCAAAAATAAGCTCAGAAATGGGACTTCACAAACCAATGGGTGATGTCATAGTGGCTACATCCATCTTTTATATGCAGTCTATGTTTATGCCCTGTCCAGGCACAAACACCATAATTCTAAAAGTCCTGACTGGTTTTTTGCAAATGCACACTGTAAGGCTTATAAAACTTAGTCTGGCTCTATTGTTCTGTATTTGCAGATGGGTGACAAAGGAAAAACCAGTGTCGGGTATCTCAGTAAGAACATCTTCAGTGTACTTGGCATTGATTTAATTAGTTTCTTGAACTCTACTGGATGAGTTAAATTATTTTTCCTCATTTGGTGTTTTGTTGATGGTGATTGAGAGAGCTGTCTAACATGCCAGCCCAAAATCTCCCTTAGGTATTCACTTAGGTTGAGATGTAATGACTGTGAAGGCCTTAGCATATGATTCACATCACTTTCAAAGAAGAAAGGAAGAGACCACTTGCATAAGTATAAAAATATTGTAGTATTCTATAAAAGTTGTTCCCTCAGAACAACTTTGTAATGAATTGCAGATTTGTTTTCCTTTAATGGGGCAATTGTACCCAAACCATGCCAGGGAAATGCCCCTTCCAACCCCACCCCCTGGTAGCAATAACATAGGTACCCGATCCCTTCACAGTAGGAGTCAAGGGTTCAGGTTTTTCCTTTAATTTGTCACCCCCCATCTAGCTCTGGATTAGCATTACGAATCGTATTTACACCACACTGACTGGATCTTAAACACAGAGACGCTTACAACTGCAGAAATGGGTGAGACTATTTTATTTTATTTTATTTTTTTTGTAAATACGGTATATCAGGATTTTATTGTGATTGATTTGGTTTTAATGTTATTTTGTTTTTCTGAATTATTAGTTGTGTCGGCCACCACAGTGTGTTGCCCATCAATAATGTAATATTGTTTTATGCTTTCTTGGGTAAGTTTGATGCCTACTGTCAGTAAACTTGAATGTGGCGTGTACGACCTTATTGATCTGTATATTCAGTTTGATTTTTTGGGGGGAAATTTGTACCACACAAATCTCAAAGCTCAAATCCAGATTTTGTATTTGTGTGTGTGTGTGTGTGTGTGTGTGTGTGTGTGCACGTGTGTGCACGTGTGTGTGGATTTCAGAGTGATTGCATTAGTGTATTTCTATTAGTTTCACTTTAAACAAAAGAAAAACCATAACCTGTCTTGAAGTAATGATTTAACTTCTGTACCATATACAACAAGAGTGTCAACACTGACTCGAGTAAAGAAGCTGGTTCAAATCAGGGCGTTCCCTGAATTGTAGCTGATAACATTCAAGACTAGGGGGGGAAAAAAAGGCTAGAGATATTTTTACCTTCCATCAATAAAGCATGTTTTATTGAAACAGGGCATATTTCACTACAGTACTTGACTTCACATACCTCACGCTCAACACAACATGACAGAGCTCAAGTCAAAAGGAAAAAATGGAATATGGAACAGATTTAATATGAAAACATCGATCATTCTCCACTCGACAAACGTTAATACCCACTCAGTAAAACAATTTGCTAAATCAAGCATGCCCTGATCATCAATCAAGGTGATCAAGTGTTTTTCTTTCTTTCGTTTTGGCCCAATATATTTACATTACAAGCCCTTTGCTGCAAGACAGAAAGCTCTTCATTCAGAGTTTTCATGAAAACCTTAAAAAAAACATTTCTTTACAATGAACCAATGATGGAAACATTTATTGAGCTGACACAAAACCAACACTGGTCATACCCATAAATTGTATATAAAAGATGGATGTAGCTTTCGGGTATAAGTACTTTTAATGGCCTGCCAGAGGGCAACTTCTCTGGTTGCAGAAAGAGTTATGGTTGTATAGAAGTCTAAGGGAAAACATTCCGTGGATTATGCTCTGAGACCTAAGTCAACACTTTTCTGATGACTTATTGGGCTCAATTGCTAGTTTCAAGGCTTATTGAATGCAGCTAATTTAGTTAATGAAGTTAATTTAGTAAATTATGGTTATAGCCAGAATGTAAGATAAAACAGGATATGCTCATAGGCTATCAACTTTTGATTGAGAACTCATTAGCCAATCAGTTTAGAGATTCATGGTCAGATCCACCCCACATTCTTGACGACCAATTTCAAAACAGACCATGAAAATGCTCAGCTCGTGCATCACAGCGTGACCTCATTAACCAGAGAGCAGAGGTGGGAAGTAACGAAGTACTTGCCTGTACACAAAACCTACTGGCGCTCACAATAAAAATTAGTGTGACTTAAATAAGTGAAACTCTGCACTACTACAACCAATTTTTGGTTGTAGTAGTGCAATCTGTTTTTCTGTTTAGGTGTGGAGGCAACTTTTTTTTTTTTTTATTCCCTTTGTTTTTCTCTGCTTAGGTTCTACATAACAGATGTTCAAGCTCACTGCATTCATTATTTAAGTTGAAATATATGTTAAAATAGTTGTATTTAAGTAGAAATAGTGTTTTAATATTAATTTATTATTATATTAATAATGAGGTTCTGGTTACACAAAATAGCTGGCAGAAATGTTCTCCAAAAGAGCTACTTTTCACTTTCATATCTGAGTAAATTTCAGAGCCTGTACTTTTTCACTTTTACTTGAGTAAGAAGTTGAATCAGTACTTCAACTTTTACCAGATTATTCTATTATACTTTATTATTTAAGTATCTGTACTTCTTCTTAAGTGATGAATGTGTGTATTTTCCCACCTCTGCCAATGGGCGGCATCATGTTGGGTAAGTCCATCTTTTATATGCAGTCTGCTGTCATACTTCATTCTGGTGTTCCTGTTCTCTAAACCAAAGGTAAAACTAAGTCTCTGTCACAACATCCACACAAAAACATGCTCTAATAATATATGGGGAACCTCAACTGAAAATCAATGCATAATGTGTTAGTTTTTTAATGGAAAAGACCTACCAAAAACATGTGTATATAGATACATTTAAGAGTTTGTTTTTGCTTTACATTTATACTTATACTACAGTCTACAGGCTTTGTTATTCTAAATCTCTTTAGAGTTGTTGTTGGTGGGTTATTTTAACACTAATATAAAGGTTCTAACCAGAGACTTTTTGTTAGTGTTTCTATCAGATCTTTATTTAATTTTTATTTTATTTTATTTGGCACAAATACAAATTCAGCTTAAGCTTTCATAACCCAGTTACAGTCAAACCACTTTCACACAGGACAGTATTTACAACGAAACTGTAATTTGTATAACGACAAAGAACCCTTAAATGTTCTCACACACTGACAAATTTTATGTAACAGAAATCTTGCTTGTTAAAATTATGAGACAATTAAATGAACTGCATGAAAATCCATCACAACCCTGTTTAAGCCACGTTTACAGACTGTATGTAGATACGTAATCAATTTCAATGGGACAACTTGTGCCATCAGTATAATAATTAATCCACGTCAAGGTGATGGCAGGGATTTCACTCAATGATCACCTGTGAAGCAGAGGAAAAAATTAGTCTGAAGACCAGAGAAAAAATCTGGCAGATGGTTTCATCTGATACCCCAAAAGTACTGTCATGACAGATGAACTCAAGAACCCCCTCATCAAGGCCCCCTCTCATGTTTAAATGAGTTCCCACGAAGTCATTTTATACTGGAACTGGACTACTTTCAGCTTTCCACTCTTACTCTTATCATTGAGATTCAGATTACCATTTACAAGCTATGACTCGCAAACTGTCTCCACTGTTTATTGCTAACTATTGGCTTACCATCTCAACCATGTGTGCACTACTTAGCTACCACTCCAAATATGCTGTTCATTACATTTATTGGCCAGATTTTAAGTGTTAATGTTTGTTAATGTTTGGCTAACAATTTTATTTATCCATAGTTTTATCTAAAAATTATCAGCTGTCAAATGATACTGTTTGCTATTCTTTCAACAGCTTAGCCATATTTCAAGCAGTTTGGTTTACCGTTAACCACCAAGTTTAATGGTTAACCTTACATTTAGCTAGTAATATCTAATTATTTAGTCACAATTTGAGATAGCTGTTTCAGCTTTTATTTATTTATACTGTTGGCTAACAATTTCAACTTGTTAATAATTTCCACTTTTTTTATTCACAATTGTTTTTTTTTATCAGCTATTTGTATCATGTATGCTTTCCTTTTGGCTTTCTTTTTCTATTGCATATCCATTACATAGAACATTGATTCTCAGCCGAGGGTAAAAGTAACCCCTTTGGGGTTTAATTAAAGAACTGAGTGGAAAAAGAAGAGGTTTCAGCAGAAAAGCAAACAGCTAACTAAAAATTATGGATCATAGACTGTATATAAAAGAAGGATACAGTTTTCAGGGCTGAAAAGTGAAGCTAATGAGTGTGTCTTAAATCTCTTTCTATCAACCCGCAGGGAATGACTCTGGTTGCAACAAGATGTCACGATATATGTGGGGGAAAAAATGCCCTTGGTTCTCTTGTTCTATGGCCTCAATAAATACTTTGATAAGATTAAGAATTCAGTCACTATTTTCAAGTCTTACTTAATACAATATGATTTGCATTTTTTAAATTATGGTACCCATTAGAGTAAAAAAAAAAAAAGAGGATAAACAGAATGTGCTTTACCATGTGATTGGCAAGTTGTTAGCCTACGAGCAATAATGTTCCTCGGTTTCTCACCCCTCACTCTGCATGGGTGATGTCATAGTGGATATATGTCATGGTGGTCTAAGATCCATAACTTTTCACTCAAACCTCTATCAGGTCCACTTCATTCTTTTATTAAATCCCAAAGGGGATATTTTTACCCCAGGATGAGAATTACTTTTCTAAATAAGAGTAATTCTATGTAAGTAAGAGCATTTTATTTAAGGGGTTTTAAGAGACCTGAAGATGTGAAATTATCCAGTATTTTCAAAAAAATAGATAAAATGATATGTCAAAGATTAATATTTTATTTTAATATACCTTTAATTTTCTTGTGACACATACTGACACAATTCCCTAGCAAAATACCAACAATTTAAGCTTTCACTTTGCTAAAGTTACCTGAAGTTACCTGAGATGTGAAGACAATCAAATTATAAGCCCCAAATTTATGTAGATACAGCTATCATGTGACCTAATGGGAGAACCTACACAGACCTATAATGTGACCTAAATCAGAGCAAATCCATCGACCTCACCAGTGTTTTAATTGTCTTTACTTTTCCTAGTCACGCATGAGTTCTGCTTGTGTTGCAATCTGCCCTCCTTTTAAAGCTGAGTGAATTTCTGAGTTTTACTGCCTGAACATAACACACATTCGTTGAAAAGGAGACATAATAAAACTAAAAATAGTTTAACCTACTCCTGCTTCTGTGGGTGCGTGCTCTGTTTTGCTTGACCTACATGCCTGTTGATGGGACTAGCACCGTAAACACCCTATATTGATTATAGAACGCAGCACTGCGGGTGCCAAACATTTACTGTTTTTATTGCTTTGTGCTGCATGTGCCATGCCAAGTCATGCAACACACTTAAACACGCCAGCTGGGCAGTTTGTTTTGTTGTCCTGCAAATCTGCCATTTTAGTTAGATGGTAAAGAAAATATAACACTATTTTATTACTATTACATTCAAACATAATTTTCTTCTTCAACTGTGCACCATTACACTTCTTACATTTGTTTCTTTGCATTCAAATGGAGCAAATTTGAGACTTCAGTATTACCTCCATCTAGTGGTTCAGGTTTCAATTACACCACAGGGTTTTAAATTGAATGTTTAACCAGCTAGAGCATGGCTGTTACAGCACAGACACACACCTAAAAGTTAATAAAAGATCCATAACCTATAGTATTAAAGGATTTCTGTAGCAACTTAAAACACTGAAGACAATATTTCATCATTTTGTGAATGAACTGGATGACCCTGCAGCCCTCTATGAATCATAATTTTAAATATGCAAATAAAGCTACCTCTTAAAAAATGCCATTCTTCTACTTACTCACTACCCGAAGCTGGGCTCTGCTCTTTGCTTTCCCAGCTGTGAACTCTACCACCCCATTCATTTCTGGAGAGGTTTGTCTGATGGTCAGCCTGTGCACTGTGCCCATCTTCTCCAGGCGTGCCCGAGAGTTAGCCTGCAAAGGCTCCCCATTGAGACTCCACACGGGGGATTTGAAAACAGGAGCTGAGACTTCACATTCGAAGCAGGCTTCATCAGGGGCCATGACTTCCACATCTTTAAGCTCTCGGACCATCAACAGAGACTGGGCTGGGTCAGCGCACAAAAGAGAGGAAGAGTCGTTAGTGGTTTTAAACTAATGTCAACACACATTTTTAAGAAGATCCCACAGTCTAAACAGTAATTTTTAAACATCCATCCATCCATTTTCTCCCACTTATCCAATTCAGGGTCACAGAGAAGTTGGAGCTCATCCCAGCTGTCATAGCATGAGGGCAGGGTACACCCTGTACATGTTGCCAGTCCTTCACAGGATGGGAAGCAAACCTCTAAATCTTTGAGGAGCCTGACACCTACTGGTTAAAAATGCATAGTGTTTTATCTACCCTGGGCTGAGGAGTAGCTCTTTCCTAGACATAAGATTTACAGTGCATAAAGGTGATACACATTTAGACTTGTCATAGTAGGAAAAGCAACATTGTTACTAATAACATTCTGCACCATTTAATTTTTCCAGTTATTGTAACATGGATGGATGGATGGACAGTTATTGTAACAATTAATTGGAACATTGTAATTCAAACAATAGCCTTAAACTTAATTAGTGTATTTAACATGATTTATAATTTATATTGTTATTTTAAAAGAAAGAAATCTGTATTTTTTTTAGTATTTATGACTACTTAATAAACAAAACTGTGTATTGTGTTGTGGTAATTAAACCATAATTAACAAAACTGGTTTAAAACTTATTTTACTACAGAGCTGATGAATTTCACCAAAAAAAAAATCTCTATGCAGGAAAAACCCTAGGTCATCCCATATAAAAATCAACCAAATATCAACAAGGTCCCAACTGACCCCCTCAGAATCAGCTCATTTTTTTTATGTCCAAGAACTTCTGTCTATTTAATGACGCTATAATTTTTTTTCCAGGCCCTCAAACTAAATTGAGTAGGGTCAAAAATCTTTGTACAGGTTTTTTTTTTTTTCTTTTTTTCTTTTTAATCATTTCAGAGCCCTCTTAACTTCATAAGTACAGAGTATAGCCAAGTGAAACTTTCAGGACTGAAAAACTGCAATCAAATTTTACACCCACACCTAAGCATCACAATCTAAAGCCAAAATCAAATTGTTCTTCACAATTTTATTCTTTAACCAACTTTGAACATCAATATCTGTGGATATATTATAGTTTAACTAGCAAAATGTCTATCATGTAGGGTAACAGACACCCAGAGTACCAGTGCTTGTTTCTGTTCTCCTATTCAATCTATCTTATGGTCCATGATATTTTTGGCAGTCTCACTCCTGCATATTAGTAGTTAGTTGTACCTAGGGGTGGCACAGTAGTGGTTCCTGGTTTGAACCTGCTGACCAGCTGCAGCTTTTCTGTGTGGAGTTTGCATGTTCTCTCTGTGCCTGTGTGGGTTTCCTCCAGGTAATTTGGCCTGGTGCCAAAGTCCAAAGACAGGCGTGTTAGTTTAACTGGAGATCTTAACTTGACCATAGGTGTGAATGCAAGTGTGAATGGTTCTCTGTCTATATACGTTGGCCCTGTGATGAGCCAGGAAACTCCAGAGTGTACCACACCTGTCGTCCTGTGACAGCTGGGATAAGCTACAGCCCACCTCCGTGACCCTGAATTGGATAAGCAGTTAAGAGGATGGATGCATGGATGGATTGATGGACCATTGTTTTAAATTACAATAGTCAATGTCTTACATCAAAGAGGCTGGCTGATGTTCTTAATGTCAGATTAGGTTGCTAAGAAACTCCCCATTTTTTGTCTTTTATAAAAAATAATTTTTGCATTGCTTGTCTAAGGGTTTAGTAAAGCCTGCCTTTAACATCCACTGTAAAATGCTTCTTTCAGGTGGTCCCTTATTTACAAAGCGCTGCCACAGCAGAAAGCTTGGCATATTTGATTTGGCAGAGTTTTACACTGGATGGCCTCCCTGACACAACCCGAAAGGGATTTGTGTCTCCTTCTGGTCTCAAACCAGGAACCTTTTATGTGTTAGGTAAATGTGTAAGCCACTACACTATGGAGCCACCCTTTAGTGTCCATTGTAATTAATTCAAATTAATGTAAATTAATTCAGTTTGCCAACTTGGGGTCCTATCTGTGAACCTTATCTTACATCACCCATGCTGAACTTAAATAAGTTAAATGTTAAAGTAAAACAGATGTGTGAAAATAAACAATTATTTTTGCATAAAAATGTGCCCTGATATTCTTCCTTTCCCAAAATAAGAAACTACACGTGCTAACTTTGCTTTTCCAGTAGGTGGCACTATCTGGTTATATATGCATGCACAGTATTTGCTGTTGCAGTTCCACTACTATAAGAGAGGGATTTCATACTGTTACAGCTCTAATAACAGTCTTTGAGTATATTATTTTAGGGGGAAAAGGTATTGTAAGTCCTGACATTTGTCACTACAACCTATATTATATTAGAGGATTACCAATGCCCTATATAGAAATAAAAACAGCACTAGTAAAAGTGGTGCATGTCTAAATAATTAATTTTAGTACTAAATTTTAGAACTAAATTTTAGTTGAAAGTCAGATGACATTTTCCTGCTGTGATGACATTGTTCAATAAGATCCAAAGTGCTTTAATCAAGAAGCCTCTTACCCTCGACTGTCAGTTTTGCAGAGCATGTATAATCTCCAACCTGCACACTATATGTGCCCTCATCATCTAGCACCACCTGCTGGATTATCAGTTTGCGATAACATCCTTCACTGCAGATCTCAAAGCGTTCAGAGGGCAGGATGACATTGCTGCCTTTGTACCAGCGGATGCTACATCTGGGGTTAGAAACTGTACAGTCCAAGATCACACGGCTCTTCTCAAGTGCAGTCTTATCTTGCAGAGGTTTTACAATGCTGACTGGAAGCTCTGAAAAGGAAGAAATGCAGTTTAAATATGGGTCATATTGATTTCTTAGAGAAGAAATCATAACATACGCAGACATTGTACCCTATCTGACCCTGCTTTAATGACTAGAAAATACATATTTTCTTTATTAAATAAATGCACTAGAGACATGAAATATGAAGCTACTGTAATGATTGGTCAACTTAGGGACTCAGCTGCTGTGGGCAATTTTGCCCATGTTGTATGTACCCTAATCTTTTGATTGCCCCAGTATGGCAATCCATTGGGATATAGTTGCATTATTTTAATACCTTCAACCTCGAGGTAAGCAACAGATTCAACATGTCTCGCAACAAACTTGATCTCTCCAGAGTCTTCTGCTCGCACATTGCACATGAGAAGAAAATGTTTTGTCCCTGAAATGAGAGAAAAATTGTGAAAAAGTTAATAATAAAGTATTTTTTTCAATAAGCCCTCATACTAATTCACATTTAGGCTCAGTTTCTCTACGGTTAGTTCTAGAGCGGAGTATTTATTTATTTTATTTTTTATTTTTTTGCAAACCTTCCTGACGGATCTTAATGGTGCTGGTGGGTTGTATCTGCTCCCCATTTTTGTACCATTCCCCAGGCACATCCTCCACAGAGATCTCACAAACAAACACAGCATTTTGATCTTCCTGGATGTTCAAGTCCTCAAGACCCTGCAGGATCACCAGTTCACGCTCTGCAGAATTCAAATAAAAAATATATATATGTATATTAGGGCTGGGCACGTTAACGCGTTATTATCGCGTTAACGCATTAATTAATTAACGCCGACAATTATTTTATCGCGCGTTAACGCAGTTTTATTATTATTATTGAAAGTCCGTTGCTCACTGGCTCTGAATACACAAAAACATGGGTCACAGGTGGTGAGATGTACAGGCTTGGGATGGACGTCATCACGCGTCTCAACCAATGAGAGCATAAGACTGCTGCAGCACACACATGAACCTGAACGTAAAAGAACTGGCGGGGACAGAAAAATGGAGAAAGGTATGAAACTCTTACATGGACATTTTCATTTTAAATCTCTTCCAGAGGCCCCTGCACAGTAAATCACAGCTGTGTACTTTTTTTTTTTTTTGCGCTGGACCACTTCACCTCACTCTAACAGGGGCAATTGCTACTGAACATAGACTGTTTATGCTGCTCCCAGATAAAAGAAAAAATGTTTCTGCTGGTACCTGTTCAGTAACAAAAAAAAGAAAACTGATTTA
>VUQS01060303.1:0-17023 GCA_015108495.1 Heterochromis multidens
GTTTGAACGGGGAGTCAAGGAGGCCATTTACGTGAAAAGGGAAAGACCATCTCTGAACCGAGGAGGGGGCCTAAGGGTACATCTGTCACCATCTTAAAATGCTGTGATTGCAGCCATTCCCCAATCTCTGTGAATGGTACTCATGGCCATTGATCAATGGTCATGGCAATTTGCATACTATTGATCATGAAACTGACCAAATGGCCCATTGTTAGTCAATGGTGCTGGTTTCTGTCATTATGCAATGTACTGTTTATAAGGTTGGGGAAGCCTGCAGTCAGCTGAGACTGAAGAAGTCACTAGAAAGTGACGAAACGTTTCTCCCACTAAAAAATCGCTACGTCCAGATGAACAGATTCAACTTTTTAGGATGTGTAACTTGAAGATTCCCTGTATACAGCCCTGTCAGCTGATGAAGCTAAATTCAGCATGATGTTATATATTTCATACCGGTGATTATGACGAGGGCCGTGAGACAGGAGAAGGAGGAAACGTCAAGTTTCATGCGATGGAGATTTTGCGAAAACTCCAAAATGGACTCGATCCAGTTGCCAAACCCCCTTACGCACTGTGTTTTATGAAGTACGGTCCCATTGCAGAAGATGAGCTTCTCCATTTTAGGATCAGAGCTGCAGAAGAAAAACGCCACTTGTTAGTTGTATAAATGTTACAAGTAAATGTTTAAGTGTACTGTAAACATTTTAAAGGAAGTTGCGCTCACCGAAATGCAAGACGCAGGATGAAGAGTTCAACAAATGCAGATTCCAGCAGCAGTTCCTGATCCTCAGAGCAGAACTCAGAGAATCCCGGGATGCTCTTTGCCCACTTCATGATAACCTCCATGGAGGCTGTAAGCAAGTCGTAAAACTGTCTGATGTCACTAGCATCCTCTTTCTGGTTCAGGCTGACATCCATCTCAATATACTGAAATTAGACATAGCACAGACATTAAGATAAGTCTCTCGATTTATTTTTAGCGAAGATTATTCCCAAAGAACTGAAAAGCAGTGGGAAATTTCTTTTTCTTACCTTGGAATAATCCATTGTCCCAATGCTAGGGTTTGAGTCAATATGGGCCCTCACAAGAGAGGCAATCATGCTCACTGGAGACACAGCGGCTGTTACATCCTGAACAATTTTTGGCTTGGAAGGTAAGCGGCCTCTTCGTCCTTTCAGGCTATCAGTTCTGACAACTATATAAAAAAAAAAGGAAAATGTGGCATAAGCTGTTACTTTAGGTTCAGTGTTAGCATCCTTTTCCACCATGAATCATCTGTGTTTGCACTGCACTCACCTTCCCTGACCATGCCTACAGCTAGACACTTCTGGAAACGGCAGAACTGGCATCGATTCCTCCTCCTCTTGTCTACAGGACAATCTTTGTTGGAAAGGCAAACATATTTGGAGTTTTTCTGTACAGTACGCTGTAAAACAGAAAGAAGAAATACTCTCAGCTTAAATGGCACAAAACATTCAGTTAGACAACACATGTTTCCAAATAGATGATTTGGCAGCATAGAGATATCAGATCTTATTACCTTGAAAAACCCTTTGCATCCCTCGCATGTGCGAACTCCATAGTGATGACAGGAGGCGTTATCCCCACACACAGCACAGCAGCCCTCATTTCCACCTGGACTTTTCAACTTGGGCGATAAGCTTCCAGCATCCAGCTGGTCAGCACCATCAAAGCTGCATGCTTGCTCCATCTCCAAGGTGGGGAAGGTCAGCATAGATGGGTGGGGATGGGTCAAGGAGAACCCATCATGATCTCGTAAGTGTGGCTGACCCAAATGAGACATGTCCTCCATGGATCCTGCACCAAATGTGAAGAAAGATGGTGCATGTGGCACCGATGTCTCCTCAGCTGCCCAGTATCCTGGACTGGGTGAATATGGCCCAAAAGCTGAATCCCAGGTAGAGGCCTGCTGACTCTGAAACCCAGGGGTTGAAGGAGCCGATGCTGATGCGGGGCTACCAAAATAATCTGACCCAGTGGGGGACACTGATTCATCAGGGTAACTCAACATGAACGGTCCAGGGTAGCAGCCGTAAACTTGGAGTTCATCCAGCTTGAAAGGAGTGTCCTGCACTGAAGATGGAGTGACGTGGGCAGGAGCCGTAGTAAGCTGGCAAGAATATCCATCAAAGTCTCCTGTAGGAGTACCCACCAGGGAGCCGATGCTTGGTAGGGGTGGTGCAGAGTGGTGCTGGTCCAGTGGGCTACTCATTTCCACAGCCAGCCTTGAGATAAAGTCTGTGTTCTGAAACTCTGAGCTGCCGACGTTGTTCTCACTGGGCTGAGATCTATGCTGGGGGTATATGCAAGTCATGGCTGCAAGACTGAAAAACACATAAAATAAGAATATTAGAGTAGCCACAAAAACCTGTCTTTCAGACCATTAACTTCATCCAACCATCAAGCTTTTACAAGTTAACTTAGATAATGTAAATGAAGGGTTAGATAACTGTTAGATAACTGAACCCAAACATGGTGACAAGTTACAATAAAAGTATTATTATCAAGAAGAAAAATCACACAATACTATAAACATTTAAATAAGACATGCACCACTACAAAGGTCACTGATGAATTACATTGCACTGGAAACTTGTAAAAAGCAGTCCAAACTCATTGCAGCAATTCAGCTCAAAATTTATTCATTTTAATTTCCTTTTTAAGAGGCTTGGCTGTATTTTGCCCATGTCTGCTGTAGGTTTCTGCATGAAAAATGACTGGCTTTGCCCTGGATGTCTCCACTTTTCAAGCACTGGTTTGATAAAATACTAATTAACATGCAATATGCTTCATTATAGCAAAACATCTACAGATATACAGAAAGTCTTAAAACAAGATTAGACCATAATGCAGGACCTTGAAACTCTGTGCAAATCCATATCCTCTAAAGTTACCCGCCACACAGTGAATTTCGAAGGATTTAAAGAGCCCCGGGTGGAGAAGGTTATCCGCTTTATTTATGTATATTACTTAGTCATAGGCTATATATTTAGTCGTGCCTGCAAAATTCTTGAAGGTTGACTTTCACGCATGGGCACAATGCCAACATATGAATCGCATATTACATTCTACGATAGAAGACTGATGAGGCAATCTACTTGGCATACTTATTACAAGCGAAGCCTATTTTAGTGCAGATGTAAATAAAATAAAAATACAATAAACTGTATTTGTGCAAGTATAATTTTAAACGTTTTTTCTTATAAAATGCGTAAAGGGAAGGCTACTTTCATTTTGGTTTAAAGTTATTTTGCTCTCAGTTTAAGCGTTAGTAGCCTATAGCTGCAGCCGTTACATCTGAACACTAAAAAAAAAAATTTAAAAAGACTATTGTATTAAAGATCATTAATTCTCATTCTCACCTGTTTGGTCCGTCTACAAGTGTTGTAAACGATCAGTACTCCACAAACGACCATGTGTCATCTTCTGTGTCTCTCAGCTGAAAAACAGTCCCTGTGCTCTGGTCCCGGTAACAATTTTATACGATTGGCTGTACTCTGCCCATGACGCCAGAAGGTTTCCATACATGGGCGGGGAGATTTCCAGTCTGCGGCCAATCACAGCGCTGTTCGAAAGAACAGTCACTGGATGACGCACTACGGGATTCCGTTGACGCGCATACAACGAAGAACCGCAGCATTGTCCTCTTTGAACAGACAGACACGCACAGGCACACTCACACTTACACATGGCTAAATAAAACTCTATAAATACAAATAAAAGTCTTTCTGTGCAGGCAAACACTGACAGTCGACTCCCCACAAGAATGTCTTTGCTATGGGCTGGTATGCTTTACTGATTATTGGTGGAAAAACTGTGATTTTATCATTTACAAACAGGAAGTCACAGATGTTTTTCTATTCCTGTGAGAGAAAAAAAAGAAGCCTCCTGTCTTTTGGTAAGAATGAAGAAAAATTATGCTGAAAACTTCATTTTATCTGGAGTGTATAGGGCAATCAGGTGTTCCACTTTCTGTGGGACTACACAAAAATGTATCCCTTATCCTCCCATCTGTAGAGGGATTACTGCAAGGGCAAAGTAGGCACATATAGTGGGGAAAATAATTATTTGATGTAAGTTTGCTCACCTCCAAAGAAAGAGAAAGAGACAGAATATTTAAAAAAAAAAAATATTGCATAAAAGTTATAAATTGATTTGGATGTAATTGAATGAAATAAGTATTTGATCCCCAAGCAAAACATATTTAGTTCTTGGTGACTTGAAGACGTTTCTTGTAGTTGGTCACGAGGTTTGCACACATATTAGGAGGGATTTTGGCTCACTCCTCTTTACAGAAACCCTCAACCCATGAGGCAAGATCTTGCATGGAGCTCCAGACTTAGGGCAATTGATGGTCATTTTATATTTCTTCCATTTCCGAATAATTGCACCAACAGATGTCACCTTCTCACCAAGCTTCTTGCTGACGGGTTTGTAGTCCATTCCAGCCTTGTGCAGGTCTACAATCTTGTCCCTGATGTCCTTTGATAGCTCTTTGGTCTTGACCATGGTGGTGGAGAGGTTGGAATAGAAGAAATTGATTCTGTGGGCAGGTATGTTTTATACACATAATGAGTTGAGATCAGGAGTTTCTGTAATTGATTGATTGATTGATTGCAATGTGTGTGCCACATGGGCATACAGCCAATCTGTGGGAGCCAGAATTCTGGCTGGGTTGAAATACTTATTTCACTCAACATGCAAATCAATTTATAACTTTTATGTAATGTGTGTTTTTCTGGATTTTTGGTTGATATTCTGTCTCTCTCCATTAATATGAAACTACCATAAAATTAGAGACTGTTCATTGCTTTGTAAGTGAGCAGGGGATCAAATAATTACTTCCCCCATTGTACCAAGGACCCTGGAGCCAATGGGGCCAGCCACATTTTTCACTGTGGTTTTGATTCAAGTTTGTGTTTGAACCCTTAAAATGTATATGTTGTGCTGCACGTGGCATGTAGAAAAAACAGCTGCCTTGTACGATTGTTTGGCCAAACTCTGAGTGCTTAGGAAGGGCACATGCAGTGAGTACTCTTTGCATGAGCAGGTAGGATGTATTCCAAGCCAGAGATGATTAACAGACAGAACAACAGCTGAAATAACAGTTAACAGTTTAAACAGTTACTGAAACAGGAAAAGGTGAATGAAAGTGTACAAAGAGAAACTTTGACTTCCATTTATGCCTAGAAGAAGTGGCCAGAAATTTGATTTGAAAAACAGCACACTTTTCCTTCATATTCGAAATACCAAACCTTTAACCTGCATAGCGTTAGATATATCAACATTTCAGACAACCTCTCAGTATTAGTAATGCTTCCCACATACTCTTTGCCCCACATTTAGTTTGCTAACATCTGATCACCTTATGTGTGTGCCATAGAGTGGTAATCAAGTAAAAATAATACTTGAGTTAAAGTAAAAACCAGTTCCTGAGAGCTCCAGGTTTATTATGTGTGAACTGGTTTGGACTGATTTAACTGAGAGCCCATGCCTTTGACACATAAGCCTTTAGGTGTGTGCTGATTTGAGGCCCAGTTGTAAAGACGGTCACTGTGTCAGAGCCTGTTTTGAGATCCTTTTTGTTGCAGTTTTGTGCTTTTGTGTCACATATTGCTACATTATTTTGTGTTGTATCCAGTTGCCACAAGTGCAATGATGTTGATTTGTATAAAGCAGAGAAAAACTGTATACACTGAGACCGAGAGGAACACTGGGTTGGACATTTGTACATGATAATTGTTAACCTATAGTATTTACTCATATGAGGCTCTCCTGTCCACCTACACAAGTTCATTTAAGGGCACCTTTATGAGATGGTGCTGTACTGCAACTTTCTCTCTTTCTCGGTCCTCTGCTCAGAAACATCTACTACTGTAGTACCACTCAGAAACCCGTATGTGTTTTCATTGTCATTGTCTTCGGAGGCTTTATGTGAGACCCCACTGCGTCACATCTCTTCCCACCTAGACTCGCGTTTTCTCAAAGCGTTTCTGAACCTCCAGACTCTCACTAATTATGTGCTCAGTGCCCCCGAATATCAGTCATAGTTCTGTTGCCACATGGGAGGAAGAGCTTTTCACAACCTGACAACAGAGGAAGCAGGCCACGCACACACATGCACGCACACACACCCAAAAAACACACACGTCAAGCTGAAATTATGAGTACAGTAATGGTGAATGATTGAGCTGCATGCTGAGCTGTGATCTTGCTGTGTTTTTCAAGGCCATTCTCACCAAAGGCGATATGGTGACACAGTTGCTAGTGGCTTCGAGACAAAATTCTTGGATGGTACACATTTTCGGGTGGTGGAAACTAATCACCCTCTTGTTGCTTTTGTTTTCCTGTTAATCTGTGATGTCATGTCAGCACTGTCTGGGGCCTCCCTGCTGCACAGAAACAAATTTCACTTGTTATCATATCTGTATTATCAGATACGTCAATGCTTTGTGACATCCTCTCTTTCTGTCTAATTTTGGGCACAGATTCATGAAATTTGGAGGAAGTCGTCAGCGCAATCATAGCAGTTTGTGCTTTATTCTGTTTCCATTAGGCTAAAGGCTCATGTGAGAGTTTAGACATTATAATCTGCAACTGTTCTCTCTCACAGATACACCCACCACCTGTTGCTCTTCCAGAGGGCTATTTTTGGTGTTGAGAAGATGTTTGGCATTGTGGAGAAAATCCTCCGGTTCTTCTGTCCAAGCTTGTCGCAAACTGAAGACACATTTGTGTTATTTTATTTGATTACCGTCTGATATAAAATATCAAAGCTTCATGGAGAGCTTTGGGGAATCCATGAGGGACTTCAGCATTGTGACAAAATTGATAACACATAACAGAAAGCTCTGTACACAAATTACTCTTATCAGGAAGACGGACTGAAGCTGCATCCGTTAGGTTACAGTCGGAAAAAAAGTGCTAAAGCTGTTGAAGTCAGATCCCAGATAGTTTGCATACAGATGTAAATGAGGCAGATATGATATCAGTAGTGCATCTTTTTCCAAACCTTGGGAATTCCACTTTCTAGGTACAATTACAAATTGTTGATTTGAGCTCCACATTTAATGCTCTACATACTCTGACCCTCACCTCTCTGATATGAAACCTTGCTCACACCCATATAAGTTTTAATATCTAATGCAGGTCTCCAAATTTACAAAGTAAGTATAACAATTAGCGTAATAACATAACCTCTGATTATAATAACATCATTAAACGCGATCTGTGGCTTGACAATCTGTCTGTGCACCAGTCCGAAAGAGAGATTTTTTTTTAAATAGTGCAATGAAAATCCTCTCATCTTGAATATAAGAAAATAAGATATAAGCCAGTGGTGAACTTCACAAAGGCTTTACTCCCCTCTCTTCTGTCACGCACCTCTGATAACACATTAAGGAAGACCTGTTACTCCATGTGTGGGCAGTCTGTTTTAGGCCTTGCAGATAAATTTGTGCCTAACACAGCTCGTATTCTGTACTCAGAATATCTTCTTCTGCCTGTGGCTGGAAACTGCTACAACGCAGTGATCAGTTTCAGACTTGTCTTTGTGCCCACTGGCTGTATCATGCTGAGCAGTCATACTGATTTTTTTTATGGGGTCACCAAGGCAGGCACTGTTTACTTGCAACACGGTTTATTTGGTTACCCTTGATCATATATATATATTTTATAGAGTTTATCTCATGAACTTGTTGTTTGTTATGCAGTGAACAGCTCTGCAATAACTACTTAAAATGTTAAAAAGTTTTGGCTCACTTGACTGGTATATTTTGAGTCCACTTTATTTATATAATCACACTTTGTCAAAATCTAACGTAAAGCTGAACAAGATTTTGAAATAAAGCAGGAAACAATTAGGATATTCTCATAGCTAAAGGGGATCAAACCATCATAAACCAAAGTATCAGGTAAATTACATAGTAAGCTGCGCACAATAAGGTTTTTGGGTGCTTTGAGCACCACAAAGCAAGTGGCCTCTGTGATATCTCCAAAACTCCACTAACACCAAGACAATTTCATCAGTTAAAGATGGCTCTAGTTGGATGTCTTGCAGTACCACACAATAAACATAATGTGTTTATTAGTGGGGGGGTTTTAATATTATTTAATGCACATTCAAAGGGATTAAACGATAAATATTTTTGACTGAGTTTTGATTTCCAATCATAATTTTGTATTAATAGAAACAAGATAATAACATTTTTTCTTTTTTGTTAACACAGTTGTTTGAAAAGTAGAAGAGTTTCAAGATATGTGGGATATCCTTCATGCCACATTCAGTTACAAAAAACAGAATTCAGACTATGGAATGGACGTATTTGGAGAAGCTGCTGGTTGCTCCTGTGACGAAAACAGGACTAGTCCTGGTTGTGACTCTTCCCCTTTCTCTTATATACCAAACATGTGAGACAGTTTTTATCACCCCCACATTCCTCCATGAGGTTTAAATCACCACTGTCCTTATCAGGTTCCACTTTCCAGTCTCAAATGAAAAGAGGATCAGACACCACACATAAAGTAAATTTTCAATTCAGATCACATACATTATCACTTCCCCTCCTTCATTTTCACATCTCCAAAACTGTCATTTCTGTTATTGAAACATTTTTTCTTATTGTTGTGTAAAATAACACAGTCACTGCGTTTTTAATGGGTGTGATCAGCCATATGGATGTGTACTGAGCTACAGGTTATTATCAGACACTTCAGTCAAGGAACAAGTGACATCTAATCTGTTATGACTGTGGTGACTACAGAGTTCTCAATTTTTGCTTATGTTTGCAGCAATGAGAGAATGCAGCACATACTGTTCATAGTCCATCTGGTGGCACCGCACAGGAAAGAAACAACTGTTAAGAAACCCCTCTATGAATAAATGCGAGAAAGGGAGTATTAGAGCTAAATTAAAATTGCATGTTGTGCTGTAGAGCAGAAAGTTAATTCTTCTTGAGCTGCAGAGGGGGAAAGTATCAGAGTAGCTACCATAGGATCCTGTGGAGAAATAGTTTTGCTTTTCAAAAAATGAACTTTTCCTCTCAATATTCAAAATAGCAGGTATGACAAATCTTTAAAGTATATGCTATACATATACATCTTATAACATTTTAAGGATTACTTCAAACTTTTTATGTAACTTTTAATATACAAATACAATCCCACCATCATTAGTTACCATATACATTAAAAATGCAGACACTCTTTTTAATGAGAAATAAGGATAACTTAAACAACTTTAAGAGAAATTAAAAGGGCCCGATGCAAAATCTCTGTAGTTTCCCTTTAATTTTGATTTGTCAGTAAGACAGTAGCATTTTACTGTTATAAGTATAGTTTTGTAACTTTTCTCTAATGTTTGCAGTTCTCCCTTCATGGCTTGTATTTAGAGGGGATTGCTGAATTCAAATAGCATATTTTTCTTTTTGTACTCAATAGCTTTGCATGATTCACAGTTAAAAATAATCCAGGAGTTCACCCACTGTCTGTGCCTTTAAGCAAACTTTCTGCTGACTGGCAGCAGGAGCCAGAGCTGTGTGTCTGAGATGGTGTATCTGAGATGATCATATTAGGCATATTCACTCTCACTGACATCACACAGAGCCAATAGTAGAAAAAGCAGTCTGAAACCTGAGCTTGTGCTGTATTAGGATTACCTGCACTTCATTATTTCAAATGTAGGTTTTCTTTTTAAGGAGCATCACCACTGTAACAGTATATATACACTCACTGGCCACTAACTGTTTTAACTCTTCATTCCTTAACATTCCTCCTATTTTGGTCCATATTGATATAGCATCACACAGTTGCTGCACAACTATGAAGTGACTCTCTTGTTCCACAACATCCCAAAGGTGCTATATTGGATTGTGATCTGGGGACTGTGGAGGCCATTTGAGTACAATGAACTCACTGTCATGTTCAAGAACCAGTTTGAGATGATTTGCGATTTGTGAAATGGTCCATTATGCTGCTGGAAGCAGCCATCAGAAGATGGATACACTGGTCATAAAGAGACGGACATGGTCAGTAACAATACTCAGGCTGTGAGGTTTAAATGATGCTCAGTTGGTAATAAGGGGCTGAAAGTGTGTAAAGGAATTATCCCCCACATCGTTACACCACCACCACCAGCCTGAACTGTTGATACAAGGTAGAATGGATGCATGCTTTCATGTTTATGCCAAATTCTACCATCTGAATGTTGCAGTAGAAATAAAGACTCATCAGACCAGGAAACGTTATTCCAGTCTTCTGTTGTCCAATTTTGGTGAGCCTGCATGAACTGTAGCCTCAGTTTCCTGTTCTGAGCCAACAGGAG
The DNA here is from genome assembly GCA_015108495.1 of Heterochromis multidens. NCBI lineage: Eukaryota > Metazoa > Chordata > Actinopteri > Cichliformes > Cichlidae > Heterochromis > Heterochromis multidens. The sequence goes on from VUQS01060303.1 coordinate 10,341, forward strand.
TGGAAGCCTGTGTGGTCTTCTGCTGCTGTAGCCCATCTGCTTCAAGGATTCAGAAATGCCCTTCTATATACCTTGGATTTAACGAGTGGTCATTTGAGTTACTGTTGCCTTCTGTCCTCTGGCATTTTCTGTAAACCCCAGAGCAACAACAATTGAGTAGCTACCATGTGATTGGCTGATTAGAGATTTGTGTTAAAAAGCAGTTGAACAGGTGTACCTAATGAAATGGCAGGTAAGTGTATATGATAGAAACTAAGGAAAAGCATAATGGGTCCCTATTATGACTTTTACTTGGAGTCCAAGATGGCACAAGAAGTGACATAAAAAATTGTTATTATTTATTTTTTTACAAAGTGACAATTAACAAAAAAACAGGTGAAGGTGAAAATGAATAAAAAGGAAGCAAATAGACTTTGAGATCTCCAAGGCCAAAGCAACAAGCGACCCCCACTAGAAACAAAAACCACGAAGCTACAGGTTCAAACAAAAACTACAATGCATCGGCTCCCTGACAGACCGCAAAACAGGAAAAAAGTAGTTAAAAATAAAATGGCAGAAAACCTCTTACCAAGCTTCATTACTTTACAGGCAAATTTCAACAAAAAAGAACAGGAACTAGAAATTTATAGGTTTGCCACAAGTTACTCTCAAGAACCACATTTCAAGGCGCATCAAAGGCTAAACTTAACATCTATTCAACACACGCCCAGAGTCCAAACGGCAAGAAGCTGGGGCTCAATAGGCAGCTTCACTAACAGGCAGATGCTGCTCAGTGGCATTCAGGTGTGGCACACACACTCTCAGAGGTGGTTCTTTTTCAGTAAGAGGCCAAAAAGTCAGTGGATGTAACAGTCCTCTATAAATGAAACCTTGTGAGAAGGTCAACGTAAAAATGTCACTTTGGTAGAGTTGTTATCAGTTTAGGAACATCTGAAATGTCATGTAAGAGCAACACAAAACAAGCTTATTTTTATACTAAAGCTTATTTCAAACATAACTGCTTTAGATTAAAAAAAATAGAACACACTGAATTGTGACTATAGCTGTCAAAAGTGTAACTGTAAAGACTCAAGTACAGAAACAAAGTTAAATACTGTTTGAGTACTGACAGTTAATAGGATCTCCTTACTAAAGCAGACAGATTAAGTGTTGCTTGTGTTTTTCTTGCCATGTTGGAGTTCTACCTCTTCTGATTGTAATCTGTGTGGCTGAAAGTCTTTGATTCTTATCAATTTTCCGGCCTGAGTGACTCAGCTGTGCCCTGACAGGTCCACAGTAAGAGTGCCACTTCTTTTCTCCTAGTGTTCAACAAAATATATTCTTCATTGTTCGTCTTTTAAAAGCAACGTATGAAATACCTCCCAGCAGACTCTCTCTCCAGCATGAAACCCAACAACACTGTCGACAGTAATCAGATCAGCTGTAAATTATTAGTCACACATAAAACAGCCAATTATCTGTGTTAATGCACAACTTTAGACATTTTAGCAGCAAGTTATTACCAAACATACTTCATTCAGCTGAAGGATTGTGAGAATCTGTTGAAGCTTATTTAAATGTCACTAGGTGTGTGTTGCTGCTGGCCTCCTCTGGCAGCTTCACTCACACTCACCAGCCACTTCATTAGGTACACCTGTTCAACTGCTCATTAATGTAAATCTCTAATCAGAAAATCACATGGCATGCTTGTTGATGCCAGACGGGCTGGACTGAGTAATCTCAGAAACTGCTGATCTACTGGGATTTTCCCACACAAGCAACTCTAGGGTTTACAGAGAATGGTCCAAGAGAGAGAAAATATCTCTGGGCAAAAATGCCTTGTTGATGTCCAAGGTCAGAGGAGAATGGACAGACTGTTTCAAATCTCTGAATGTACAACATGATAAACCTTGATGCAGATGGGATACAGCAGCAGAAGACCACACTGGATGTCCCTCCTGTCAGCTCATAACAGGAACTGAGGCTACACATGGACTCACCAAAATTGGACAACAGAAGATTGGAAAAGCATTTCCTGGTCTGATTAGTCTTTATTTCTGCTGTGACATTCAGATAGTAGGGTCAGAATTTGGCATAAGCAACATGAAAGCATGGACCCATCCTGCCTTGTATCAATGGTTCAGGCTGCTGGTGGTGGTGTAATGGTGTGGGGGATATTTTCTTGGCACACTTTCAGCCCCTTATTACCAACTGAGCCTCATTTAAACACCACAGCCTACCTGAGTATTGCTGCTGTCCATGTCCATCTCCTTGGGACCACAGTGTACCATCTTCTGATGGCTGCTTCCAGCAGGATACTGTGCTATGTCACAAAGCTCAAATAATCTCAAACTGGTTCTTGAACATGACAGTGACCGTGACAGGCGAGGTTACCTAATAAAGTGTCCAGTGAGTATATTTATTTAAGCTGTAAAAGCTTAGTCTGAATAAGTATCATATCTGTATGTTAAAGAGACAAAGCCTTAATTTTACACTTTTTGGTATTATTTATCAATAATCTCTGGCCAGTTAAAAAGGAACATCTATTTTTCTAATTTCTATCTTGTTTTTAATTACTTAAATGAGTAAAGCTTTGATTTTGTAAATGGGTGCATGGTGAAACAATACAATTTACAACTGCTTATATTCTTGTAGCTGCTTTGTTTTCATGCTCCTGGTATTGTTGCATTAATAGCGCCACCGTTTATATCATCATCATCATTTGTATTTTTCCTACTAAGACACTCTTTATGCCTGCTGTCAAAAACTCGTTGCTTGTGTCCCAGAAAAAAAGAATAAAAACTTCAAAGGAAAACTGAATACTGTTGAATAGCTGTCATGCTCAAACTTCTTAACCACTGGAGGGCAGCATCCTGACACAAATGAGCAACACCTCCTATCTACACTGTAGGGCAGGACTTTTACAGCATTTCAGCAGTGAACTGTCCTCTTGCTTTTGACTGGATAACATGAGGTGGATTCAAGCAATATTAAGTTTCAGTTAGTAAGTTAGTTTATTTATGTAATGCACAATGAGGGTCCATCTTTAATATGAAGCAGGTTGAAGGAGAGAGAAAAGAAAACAAATTACTGTAGAAGTCTTAGTCATTTATTTCTCCTCAGGAAGGCTTAAGCTGTTTAAAATGATGTACTTAACATACTTGGCTGCAATTTGTCTTCTTGTAATCACTAAACACTAAGGAAAAGCTTACATAAAAGTAATTTTTGTTTTACACAAAATGCAGCTGTTTCTGCTGTATTTTGGGTTTTGAATTCAAAACAAGACACTTAAAGACTTCAATATGCATGCTTAGAATCTAGGATAGACATTTTCTTTTACTATTTTCTGACATTTTAAAGGTAATAAGACACAAAAGCATAATCCAAGAATTGTGCTACTGAGAATGCATAAAAAATTATCTTATGATCTAAAAATAATATAATCAGTGATAACTGAAATTGGATTTTGTCAATAAGGAACATTTTACAACACATTATACATAAACAACAACCAGCATATTATTTGCCAACAATAGATTAAATAAAGCTTAAGTCAGCTGCTGGCTTGGTTTGTGAAATATTTAAATGGAAAAAGATGTGAGGATGGAGACCACACTGTACAAGATTCAAACCGATTAAATAGGATTATGTTTCAGCATGATGGTACTTTTTCCACAGCTGAGAATCAAAAGAAAGATCTTAGTAAATGAAGATGATTTACAGATGTAATGTTACAGTTGTGGATTTCTAAATCTGTCTGCAAAGCCATGTGGCTGCCAGTGTTGCACAATAACTTTTGGTCCAGATTACACTAAGTGAAAGTGATGTAAGGCCCTGCTATGCTGCCATCAGAGACATTTCATCATGGCACAGTTTGAATAATGAGCTCTGTCTTCAAGCTTGTCTCTGTCACCCGAAGAGGACAAAATCTTTTTTGTCATCCATTTGTAGGTCACAAGAATGTCCCCCCTTTGAGCCTTCCCACTCTCACATTCCTTCGACTGCCCACATACACTTGGCCACACACACTGGCCCGGTCCACTGTGTGTGATTGATTCTTGGGGATACATCTGCTGCTGTCACTGGGGCACAACCAAGGCCATCAAAACCAACAAAAATTGCCTTGCACAAGAAAACAGTGGTGGAAGGCATAATTGCATCTCATATGAGTAATCACTTTGGTGAAGTAGGATATTTACTTTCTGACGGAGATCACAGGATCTTATATTCATAAGCTTACATGTTTATGAACACCTCCTCTCCAGTCACCATAGACTGCCTGAAAAGATGGCCATACCCACCGTGTTGTGGTCGAGTGGTTAATGAAGTCCAGTTTGAAACCAACTGTGACGAGTAAGGGGCCGATGTCACTGAGGAGACGTCAGTAAACTATATAAACTATAATTTACAAAATTTGTGTTTTATTCAACATGACCGGAAACTGGTGACTGAAACCAGGAAAGTGTTTACTAAGTTCTCAGAGATTTTTACAGCTGGAGTGGTCGTCTTAGAAAGAAAGCAGGCTCACATCACTTTAATAATCATCAAACCATTCAGTGGTCTCTCATGGCCTATGCATAGGGCTATTGTCATCCTGAGAGAAACCACTCTTATCAGGATAGAAATTTTTTATCCAAGGAACTGTGACAAGCCAACCAATAAGGCCACTCCACAGCATAACATAGCCCTCATATAAAGAAGGTTTTACCTTAAATTTGTCACTCATCTGTATAGTTTAGTAACAAATCAAAGAAACACATCAAACTTTGAAGTATTCATCTGTAAAATGATTCTTAAGTAGCATCAGTACTACTTGAGTAAAGCCTGTCTTCCACTGTAGGGAAATAATATGAGGTCACGGGCTCAGACGGGAAGCACCTCTTCTTAAAGTCACACCTTGGTTGAGTGTCTCTTTTATTCTGGTTTTCTGGGTTAGTGTGGTTGCCTTCATTGTTGCTGTCTCCCCACAGAGGCGTGGACGAGGGTGGGGACTGTTTTCACAGGTCCCACAGGAAAACAGTCAGGAAGCATTACACGAGGCCCCAAACACTTGGGCAAGCCAGAGAGCAGGGGAGGGGGGTAGTATAAAACTCTTCCAGGAACTCCCCTTAACTAGCATCTCCTCATGAGCTGCTGCGGTGAACTGTTGGTGCTTTTTGTTTTGATTCCTCTCCAGGTCTGGGACAGTCGCCATAAGTGACTCACTCATATTGGCTCTTGGCTGACTTTGGCCCCTTTTCATCTTAAACTTTTCCCTTTTTTTCATTGCGAATTTCCTCTTGTTTTTCCAGATACAGTCAGTGGATGAAATAGTGGTGTTATTGTCTCAAAGTTTCCTGGACCTGCTCAAGGTCAGGATCTAGTTGTTTAAGCGTAAGCAGGGGACTTTATAAAGAGCTTGTGTCGCAGGGTTGATTGCACTGATGCAGGTGAAATCCCCAAACAATACAAAGGCTTGCTTCTCAGCATTAGACAGAGATTGAAGAAACTTGTAGAAGGCGGAAAAGAGACGTCAGCCGCAAGAACCACTGCTACCATTCAGCTGGAAATGGATAATAACTTTGCCCCAGTGCGTTTATGTTTGGTCTCTTTTCAAATCACAGTGAATTCCCCGATCTCATCAGCAAATGGAGTACACAGTCATTATTTGTTTGGTGTTAAATCCAGTCCAACAAACTACTCTCATACCAAACTGAAGAGCATAAAGGATGTGAAAATTATAGGTATGATTAACCAAGAGGAATCTCATGACTCTTAGAGATATTAATCATGGGATATGAAGCAAAATGAAAAACAAGAGGAAGAAGTAGCAGCAGACGAGGCAGCCACAAAGTCAAAAGACAGACATAAACTTCTTCTTTTTCCAACAATGATCATTCAGTTTTTTAGCAACATGATATCACAGACATTGTAGTGTCTGCTTTCACAGTCGTCACTGGCTTGTCACCTTCCCCTCCTCAAAATGAAAAAAAAAAAAAAACTAGCTTCGTGAAGAAGTGTTTGTACATGTGTCATTACCACAGATGAGTCAGTTCTACCTTCTTGGGTTGAGAGTGAAGGACTTTGAGGTAGAGAGTGTGTGGGCAAAAAGTGAGAATGATCTAAACAGTGCCAGATGAAAGCACCTCTTTGTGTAAAATACGTACCCACACACTTTATAAATATGATGTTATTGAGTTTTACGAATACACATTTTTTACATCAAATATATCTATATACTGTATAGCTATATATATATATATATATATAAATCTATATCTATCTATCTATCTATCTATATATCTATCTATATACCATACTGTGCAAAAGTTTTAGGCAGGTGTGAAAAAATGCTGTAAACAAAGAATGCTTTCAGAAATATAAATAATGATTGGTTATTTCTATCAATTCACAAAATGCAGGACAACGACCCCAAACATACAGCCAAAGTCATTAAGAACTATCTTCAGCGTAAAGAAGAACAAGAAGTCCTGGAAGTGATGGTATGGCCCCCACAGAGCCCTGATTTCAACATCATCGAGTGTGTCTGGGATTACATGAAGAGACAGAAGGATGTGAGGAAGCCTACATCCACAGAAGATCTGTGGTTAGTTCTCCAAGATGTTTGGAAGAACCTACCAGCTGAGTTCCTTCAAAAATTGTGTGCAAGTGTACCTAGAAGAATTGATGCTGACCAATAACCTGCCTCAGCACAACAAGGAAGC
>VUQS01060309.1:0-16966 GCA_015108495.1 Heterochromis multidens
AAGCATACTGCTAAGGCAACACTCGAGCGGTTTAAGGGGAAACATTTGAATGTGTTGGAATGGCCTAGTCAAAGTCCAGACCTCAATCCAACTGAGAATCTGTGGTCAGACTTGAAGATTGTTGTTCACAAGCGACAACCATCCAACATGACGGAGCTGGAGCAGTTTTGCCTTGAGGAATGGGCAAGAATCCCAGTGGCAAGATGTGGCAAGCTCATAGAGACTTATCCAAAGCGACTTGCAGCTGTAATTGCAGCAAAAGGTGGCTCTACAAAGTACTGATGTTGGGGGGCTGAATACTTATGCACATGCCAATCTTCAGATTTTAATTTATTAAAAATTAATTTTTCTATATTTTTTTCTCATTTCACTTCACCAACACAGCCTAGTTTGTGCAGATCCATCACATGAAATGTCACTGCGAAACATGTTGATTCCAGGTTGTGAGGCAAAAAAACCTGACGAATGCCAAGGGGGATGAATACTTTCACAAGGCACTGTAGATCCAGATGGTATTGCATGCTGGATCAAAATCTGACGGTACTTCTTCTGCATTCATAATTCCATCAATTTTGAAAGATCTCCAACACCACTGGCTGATATGCAGCCCCAAATCATGACAGAGCCTCCATTGTGTTTTACAGATGGGTGAAGATACTCACTGTTGCGAACCATTCGAACAAAAAGGTTCAAATTTAGGTTCATGACTCTATAGGAGCTGTTGCCACTGATTTTCAGGGCAGTTCTTGTGTAATCTGGCATACCTCAGTTTTTCCCCCCTGTTTCCCTTCATTAAGACCGGCTTCCTGACAGACACCGTTCCACTGAGACCATTTCTGATGAGGCTTCAGTAAACAGTAGATAGATCAACTGAAGGGCCAGATGCATCTCTCAGGTCCTCTGTCAGGTCTTTGCTGGATATTTTCCTATTTCTTAAAGGCATGACTTTCAGATACTGTTCATCTGCTGTAGATAGTTTTGTAGGCCTGTTATTCCTTTTTTTGTCCTCCACTTGTCCAGGTCTGTTAAATTTTTAAAGACATACTGCACACCATGCCGAGACAAGGACAGGACTAAAAATGAGTGAAAAAGCAGCCAATGTCCAAAGAACAACTTTAACCTTTAGAAAGCCTAGAGAATTATTGCTCAAAAACATTAAAAAAAAATACAAAACAGTCTGGCTCCTTGGAAGCCAAATATAAAGAAATTAAGGATGGATCAAGACTTTTGCACCGAACTATATTTCTTTCAACTCCATTCTTGCTTGAATCACTCAAATAAACAACTGAATCAACAAAGGAAATGGAAAAAAATATCCAAAGAAAAGTTACACTATGACCAACTGCAAATCTCATTACTGAAGCAGCAATCCAAAAATGTTATTAAATAAATGCTTTCTTTTAAAATGTCTTTGTGCCTTTATTTATTCAGACTCAAAGAGACTTGTGTTATATATCTTTTTGACTATCTTGTCTTCCTCTCTCTTGAACCAGAGCTTCATTTACTCTTTTGACTGTCACTCTTTCACACACAGGAACCCAGACACCATGTTTCTCACTCTCTGCTTTCTAGTGCCTACTTGCTTTTAATCATTCTGGCATGAGAGTGAGGTCTGCTATCTGTCCACTAACAACAGATTCTTTCTGCTTTGCACCCCCCCTTCCTCTTCCTCCTGCTTTCACTGCCTGACTCTGAAACACTTCAACCAACAGATACATTTAGTCCTTGCCAATGGCTCTCCTCTCCCTCCTTCTCCTTCTTTTGTGTCTTTCTGTGACAAAAGATACTGAATAGCCACTACTTTACTGTCCTGGTTAAGCCTTTTCTTACTGTATTTCTGCCCACAACCCAAGTTTCACTTTCTCTGTATATGGTGATTGATAACCTGTTTAACTGCCCAGCATGGTGATGTTATCTTCTACATCAGACTGTCACTGCCTTGTGAAATACACTTCACATGACTACAAATTGCAAACGTGACAATTAAACAAGCAGAGATTCAAAAAATCTCACAAATAAATTTTCACTGTTTTTCATTATTTTCCTGTTCTGAATCAATGTTGGGGATTTAGACTGTTTGATAAAACAACTACAGCTATATTTGCAGTTTACATATGTTTCTGTGATCATGCAGAAATCCAATTAACTGTTTTTCAGAAATATAAATCACTCCAAATTTGATGAATGAAAAGTCACATTTCTTTGTACACCATCGCCATTTGTCGTACATTCTTGGATTTCTTATTCTACAACTTACGTTTTGTAAGCACCTCTACACTACTTCCTTCCTCTTTTAGACTACTTGTAGCGTGCTAAAACATCTGATTTGGAGGTTTGAAGAAAAGTTGACAGAAATTTTGCTTGTGAGGGCGCAGCCCTAGCTAAAGGCACACAGCACACATTATCTCTCACAGTGGAACGTTTACATGAGGCTGATCTCAGACAGGAAGGCAGTTGGACGGCCTCAGGCAGTGACCCACAGACTCGGCCTCTCACCGAGGAACAACACTGAAAAAGTTTGGTGTCCTTCACCATACGACAATTAAAAAGAAGTACTGTAGTACTGACCTCGAAAAAGGAGGAAGTTATACAAGAACGAACAGCAAAAGAGAAGCTGCAGTTTAGTGCAGTAAACAAAACAAAACTGCTGGTGTTTTCCAAAAAGAGAAAAGAACGCTAACATGAGGATATAACATGAAAAGGATAGTCTGTTACCAGGACAAAATCACTGGGAAAGCTCTCGAGGAATATTGTAAAAATATGGTTTTTCCACAAACAAGCCCCCTGACAAGAAACTCTTAAAACAACAGTTTCACTGGTTAAAGAAAAATCCAGAATCTATGTCTCAGACATCAGTGAAAATTTATTTTCCTTGTTTGTACAAAGCAGGGTTAGAGTTTCTCCATCACATGGGTTACCAATTACTGCAGGCCCTCTGAACCTGCCTAAACCTTAAGCTCAGACTGTAGGTGAGCCTTTTTAGCAGATACATTTGAAAACATACTGTACATTCACACTCAAAACAACTGAAAAAAAAGCAACATTTAACAAAAAGACAGCTTTAAATGGAGAACGGTACATGTTTTCTTTTTTATATCTGTGACCCTATCTAGACTTTCGGAACTATCTGACTCCTGGGCTATTTATAACTTTGAGGAACTCCAGTGCAGAAGAATGACCCACATCTTTTAAAAAGCACCGGGCTAATAAGATAAAGGGTTTACCACCAACATGCAATAACTAAAACACAGTGGTGCAATTTAAAACTATTATGAATGTATATAATTAACAACATTATCTTCCAAAGTGAAGCATTTATTTTTAACCAAACTTTAACAATATGTAACGAAAGAGAAAAACGAGGATACATCCAGGGAAAAACACTACACACACCACTTTAATTAAAATATTTTGTTGATACATTTGTTTTAAGCTTACAGGGCAAGCCCAAACAGATATTTAATTTGTATGCTTCTGACTAGAAATGCTGGCAGGAAAACATTACAATTTACAGAGAAATGCCCCTGAAAACCCAGTGACGCACTAGCGAGACAAGAAAATGAACAACATAGATGACGAGGCAGCTGAAAGTCCCACTTCTCTGCTTCCCATGGTCATGTGCCTGGGTCTTGTGCTTCGTGGAGCACTACCGAGTTCAAAGTTCGATGTTTAAACAATAAATGAGCAGCATCGCTAACGGAAAGTGAAGTGCAATGAGGAGATAGAGGGCAGTTTTACCGGGATGAAAATGGTTAACCACAAGCTTCCAACATATCGACATCACTTCACGAGACTGAAGAGCCACTTTAACACAAAGACAACCACTGACGACGAGCTCATTCAAGTGTGATAACAGGGCCACAATGTAAGGACTTGTTGTTTAAATGCTGTGCAGAGTGAACTCTTGACTGAGAATAAATTAGGTCAATAAGGATCACAGATACCTTCAATGTTTTCATCTTAGAAGACTGACAGTCTGTAGGGTGGAAATGTCAGGGCTGACAGAGTGACTGAGGAGGCAAGCAGCCAATGAATGGACACAGTTAGATTCAGACTCCTAGACAAACAGGCAAAAAGCAGTCTGACAGTCTACAGGGACATGTTGTTTATATAAAGGCGGGAAGGTGCCTCTAGTTTACTAGCTTGTTTTTACTACAGAGCATGGAATGTGTCACATGAATAGAGCAGCCAAGTCACATTAAATGAGGGAGGAAAAGGCATGTGGCCCAGAAGGAAAAGGGGGATTCTGAAGTCTCTCTTGGACAGTTTGGGTAATCATTAACCCCAATCACTTTTGAATTGTTTTTTTTTTGTTTTTTTTTTTTAAATAAAAGGCTGCCTGCGGTACTTTCCAAGCTGAGTCAGAAGTCAGCTGTTTTATCTGAGAAAGTTTAATTTGAGCTCAGTAAAGAATTGTGTTTAAACTAACTTGATAATACTTGTTAGCATTTCCACCTGCAGAATAATTTTAATCAAAACTCTACAAATAATGACAGTATTGTTACGGTAAAACATTCCTGTTTCTATTGATATCAAAACAGACCCTTTTCAAACCAGCTATTTCGACATGAAGTAGTAGGTAAAACACAGGTGTTACTAATGAACATTAGTGAACGTTATTTTCTGTTTTGGTTCAGAGCTTCACTTAATGTGATCAGTAACAGGGACAGCAGGGACAGCAGTCTAAGCAGAGACGCCCAAATCTCCATCTCCCCTGCCACCATGGTCTTCCCAAGGCAGCTGAGAGATGTAATCTTCCAAGTGTGTCCTGGGTCTGCCTTGAGGCCTCTGTAGGACATGCTGGAAACACCTCACCTAGGAAGTGCCCAGGAAACATCCTGGTCAGATGCCTCACCTCAACTAGATCCTTTCGATGTGGAGGATTGGAGGCTCCACTCTGAGCCTCTCCCAAATGACAGCGCTCCTCGCCCTATCTCTAAGTCTGAGCCCAGACACTCTTCGGAGGAAGCTCATGTCCACTGCTTGTATCCACGATCTTATTCTTTTGGTCACTACTCAAAGCCCGTGACCACAGGTGAGCACTCACATTCAGATCTCTCTTAACCACAACAGAGCGGTACAGTGTCTGCATCACTGCAGACTCTCCCCTCCAATCTGTCTGTCGATCTTCTGCTGCACTCTCCCCACACTCATGAACAAGACCCTGAGACACTTAAATTCCTCCACTTGGTGGATGTGATGTGATGCGAGTGGCACAGCTTCAACAGAGACAGACTACTGATGTAAGAGCTCACGACAGACTTTATGACTAATAAGCCATTCACGACCTGCCTCCTGTTCCAGGACTACAGCACTGGAACAGGAGCACAATGGCTCTGGAGGTGATATCGCCATGACTCACTCACACCTACATTTGGCTTGAGCCGGCAGCAGCTAAGCAGACTAGATTTTCATGTACTCGGCTCTGTAAATGGTCTGACAATTAGTAACCTCCGCTTTACAGAAGCAGAAGCTCTGACACCATCCAGATAAAGAAAAGCCCTGTTTCATTACTGAAGTACTTAAGCACAGTCATAAAGACCACGCTGAGTAATGTTCCCCAAAGTGATCTTTCTCTAAACTTCTAAGGAGAATGACGATTCACCTACAGAGTATTTAATGGGCCGATTATGTAAATATTAGAAAAAAATTGACAAAAGCCCCATCACATTTTGGAGTACAGGCTTTTATGCGTTCTTGCATTAATTCTTGACACTCTGCAGGAGATAAAGAAAACACCTTACTGTCAGTGCATGTGACACTTAAACCCAACTTATTCTCTCTCATAAACACATCTGCAGATGGCCACACACGCATGAAAGCACCAAAGTACAGGGGGAAATTTCATCTGCCAACTTTAGAGGAAGTTGCAAAAGCAGACATATTTATATATTGTAAATACAGTTACATTTTACACTTTCCAGCTCCAATCAAACTGCTGTCAACAGCAGAATCCTTAATTGAGCACCCAGAACTATCAGTTTACACCCAAACTGACTGGTAGCATCCAGCTGACAGGATGAAGTACAGTAGTCACCAACAGTAGAACCAAGATAAGCCTGTACCTCAAGGTGGCAGCGAATTAATTTGGTGTTAAATACATTAACAACCACACAAAACGTTACTAGACATGTAACAACTCTTCTTCTGGGGTCGTTTAAAAGGCTGAGGCTACCGTAGAGGAAAGCTAACAACAGGTTGCGCAAATCTGGCTAATGTAAGTGCTCACTTACTGCCTCGTTAACGTTAGCTAACTGTCCACTTTAGCATGATACACAAACTCAAACAACGCCTTCAAACTCCACTCACATCTCTCTGCTCTTGTTTGCTGTTGAACAGGTTGAATCGCTGGAGTCGCGCTTTCATCCCATCCGCCATAAACTTTACAAAAAATAGATCTGAATGGTTACTTCTCCGCAACTCGTTCCTGGCAGCGCGAAGCGCTTCAATATCATTTCATTGGAAAGTTGATTTTTCCTCCCCGAAGCCGAGGAGGATCCTGCTGTTCACGGTTAGGTTCGCAAGCGTAAGACAGTGCCGCTTCCGGTTAAACACTTTCACAATAAAACAACTCCAACGCTAACCATAGAAATCCCCAGTAACCTTTAGATGCTTCTTTTATTTTGAAGGCAAACCGGGTAACTTCCGTTTACCTTCCTAGGTAACTGCGGTTGACTTATCGCAGTTAAATCCTTCAATGCGCGTTGAGAAAATGGACACAGTTCCTGTCCCAGATCGGTAAAGTTTCGGCGGCAGAAATTAGGGTGGATTTCACATTACCGTTACAAGATGCAGATCTGTTATTTTCGTCGGTATGACGGAATATAAACAACATTTCCACACAGAAATGTGCGGCCTTTGGGGAGTGCCACTGGAGGAGATTTGGGGTGAAAAGCACACTTGTGGCGCAAAAGTTTCCAGTCTTCATTAATGTCAAAGTCAACATGTGATCCAGTTTTGTCATGCTCAACAGCTATTGTGTAGAGGATATTACAGTGTGCTGCATTTTAAACATCTTTTCAGGCACAACAGGTTACTTTTCAAAACGCATGCCTAGTGGATGGCTTGTACAACAATGCAGTGTTAGGATTCAGTGAAAAACCTTATAAATGTTTAACATTGGTTTGAAACAATGATTAATTTGCAAGTGCAATATCATTTTTCATAGATAACTACTGTTGATATGAAGTTGAATCAGTGGATATGGATTAAAATGATTCTTTTATTCAAAATAACTCATAAAAAAAAAGAAAATTATGGAAAGTTGTGTGCAATGAAAAGCTTACTCAACATTTATTTATTATGCACGACTTAATCATCCACCGATATCTAAATATAAATGAGGTATAATCAGCCATTTATTCAGCAAAGTATCTAACAAATTACTGTTAGGTTAACTGGTAAACAGTAGCCTTTTAGTGATGAAAATGAACAGTTATTGTTTGTGAACACTGCCTTTTCATTACCAAAGTAGCAAGAAATAAAATATTGCAAGCGCAGTAGTGTTAACTGCTCAATTACTAGATACCAATAAAAACAAATCTAGTGCTGTAGTATCTACTCTTTAGTGACTACCATCCGTCAACAAGAAAAATAAAGGATTTGTAACAATGGTAACTAATAGAAAGGCACTCAGAGAGCACATTCTCCTCCAAGGTCTTGTTTTGTCATTTTGATGCAAGTGATCAGGAGCTGCAACAAAATATAATAATTATTCCCTCTGCTCCATCTCTCCACCAAGATACAAGAAAGTTGGCTGACAAAAAAACTAAACCTTCATCTCTGCTCTCACCTTGGCAGAGGAACTGTAGATTGTACAGGCACACCAGCTACAGTGAAGAGAAGCTGGCTTTTTAAAACACAAATTTACAACTGAAATCACACAAAAGCACAGCAACAAATACAAACTCATCGAAACACACTGTCACGCTGAAACACTGATTTTTTATACACCTCTGTGGTGACACCCAGTGGTTAGTTTTTTTTTTTTTAACTACTCCAGCAGAAGGGGGAAACCCCACAGACCTCCTGAGATTGTTTCTCTCCCTTGATACAGAATAGGAAGTTTATATTTACTGCTGCAGCGCTTAAATTAACTGATGGTTCTTTTTCCCATAATGCTAATTTTTAACCACAAAATGCCCCACATCTCTACAAACGTGCTCGCACATTCATAAAATACACAGGAAACTGCAAAGCACAGTGACACTCTGTTACAGAGTGCAATCATGTCAAACTTTCACTATAAACATAGTGCTAAAACCAAAGTCATAATCCTGAAATATCCCTTTGAAGAAATGACAACCATCTAAAACGTGCTTACCTTGAATGTCTAAAACACTAACTGGTCTAAGACAGTGCACATGCACACACATTTTCAACTGTACAGTTTTTCAGTTGTTAAGTACCATATGCAGATACAATATCATATTGTATAGTTTCTTAAGACGTTCTGTAACTTGCTTGTTCTTACTTTTTATCTATTATAAATATATATAATATATATTGTATATATTGCCTATTTAAAAAAAAAAAAAAAAAATCTCTTTTTGCATGCAGAGAGCAAAGTGAACCGGAGTCAAATTCCTTGTTTGTGTGCACAAACTTGGCCAAATAAAGATGATTCTGATTCTGATATCTTCTCTTGCAATAACGGTATGACATGGCACCTCATTGAGCAGACAGCTGCATTTCCTATCCGCAGGCAGTTAAATTATAACCGTGTAACCAACCAAAAGGAACCACTAATGCAGCAACAAGAACAAATCCCTCATGGTGATAAATTCTTTGTCCCCTGCAGTGCATGGGAACTCCATAAGCTGTTTTTTTTGTTTTTTACCCTGATCACATGCTTGACGATAAAATTCAGATATTTCTTCTTACTCAAAAGTTTAGCTTGGTATGGTGCTCATAATGATGGCTCAGTTACATTAAGTGTCCCAGAAAGCCATGACCCCGAACCAGCATCTTCAGGCTGCACTGGCACAAATTTGATCCCATTGTAGACATAACGGTACACATTTCATAACAGTCCAAATTGAAACGCCCCATTTGAGAAATGTGTACTGTACGCATCTTGTTGCTGACAGTAGTTTCACACCTAAGCCTATAAACACATGTGAGATTGTGTTTAAAGTGAAACTGCTATTACTGCACTCTCACCTTCTCCACTTGAAAGTGACAATAATCACAGATGCAAAAAGCGATATTCTGTGTGTGCCTGACACAGCTCAGACAGCAGGTTGAACATTTAACAGTAACTCTAGATAACTGTGTGATTTCTGAGTCTATCCATGCCTAATGCGGAGATACTGATTCACAGCTTTTTTTCATCTTAGCCTTCCACCATCAGATGAAACACAAATTGTAAATGCCCCTATCATACCTGTCTGATCTTCTTAAATCTTTTAATACATCCACACTGTGATCTCCACAGCATATACAGCTCCTGTCTGTCCCCACAGTTATAAAGAAATCAGAAGGCTGCACGCCCTTATCCTAAGATGATCCGTTCCTCTGGAATCAGAATATCAGAATTTCTGTTGAAGCTTATAAATGCAAAGTTTTAACCTTCTGTTAGCACTGCAGGCCTCCTTCCCATTAAATGTATTATGCCTAATTTAGTCCCAAAAGCTCCCCTTCTCTCCCTCATTCTCCCTGTTTCCTCCTCTCTGTCCTATTTTCAGTCAGGCTTCTCTGTGCTGACACTCGTCCGCCCTGAAGCCTCTCTCTTCCCCTGGCTGTCGGTGCCTTGTTCCAGATGATCTGGATCTTCGAGGAGATTCAAAAGCTCCTCGTCTCTTTCTCTCTCGACTTTCATGTGTACTTCTCCTAGATGTGTAAATTATGTGCTTTAGTTTTGCCCCGTGTGTGTTTGTGTGTCACCTTTCCAGGTTTCCAGGGTTTCCTGGTTGTGAGGTGGTCGTGTCTGTTTGGCAACACCGGGAAGTTGCATGACACCTTTTAAAATATATTCTTTATAAGTTTACATGCAATAATTTTGTCATTACAGGTCTATACTGTAAAGCTCTTTTGTTGCTTTTCCAAATGACATACAGTACAGTGCAAAAGTCTTCACCATTCATTTCTTTTTATTTTGCTTCCAAGGAGCCAGACTTTCTTGTAATTTTTTTAAAGTGGTCTTGAGCAATAGTTCTCCAGGCTTTCTGAAGGGCTTTCAAAGTTTTTCTTTGGACATTGGCTGCTTTTTCATTCATTTTCAGTCCAGTTCTCGTACCGGATCATTTTCAGGTACGAGAACTGAACCATGTAACACTGACCTATGAATCATTCAAACATAAAAAAGGCATCTGACTCAAGGGATTACCAGTGTTGTGTCTACATATAGCAGAGAACTTAACATAGAAAAATGTTTAAATTGTATCATTAGGCACTTTGTTACTAGCAGCCTGTCATAAAAGCAGATAACACAGTTTGACAGGTATAAAATAGTATTTTTGCACCAACAAGGTGATCCCCAAGGTGCTATTAGCTGAAAACTTGGCATATCTTGTATGGTGTGTAAGGTATGTGGAGCCTATCCCAGCTGTCATAGGGCGAGAGGCAGGGTCACATCTGTGATATGGGGTTATGTAAATAAAATAACTTAAAAATGTTTTTAATCTGATGATGTCTGCGCTTTTGGTGCTGAGGGTCACGGTCATTCTTGATTCCCATTCTCATTGTAATGTATGCATTTTTATTCTGGTTAACAATAACTTATTTCACAACATTTAAAACACTAAAGAAAAGCCTGATTGGTATTATCTCACTCTTTAAAGCACACACACAGCAATGCACAGATATCGCACTTATAATTAGAATGTATGCAACTGTGAGAGAGCTAGAGCAACAGGTGGTCAGCCTGACCTCATCATCATCACATTTGAAAAGGCAGCGAAAACAACAAGCTCACTGCTCACTCCGCAGCAAACATCACATCATAACAGGATCCGTACCACAGGAAGTGATCTCCATGGTAACGTTGTTTCACATCCTGCATGCTTGATGTAAAGTATGCTCATTTTCTCTTGATCAACAAAACAGATACACATATCCAGGCATGTGTGCAACCACTGTGTAAATGCTGAAGTACTGCTCATTTTAATGTGTGCATTTAAAATGAATATACAGTGATATTTACTCTACCCCACACAGTAAATAGTGGCTGTAGGTATATTTGAAGCGTGCAGATATTTGTCATGCGAGCTGCAACATGTGCACATGTGACATTTTGTATTTTGACATCTCTGACTCATTACATTTCATATCGAATACCCTTCATTGTCTCCGTCTCCCTAATTTGGCCAACTCTTTTAAGTCTCTGGCATGTTGGGCATGGCATGCTATCAAATGTCTCGGGGCTGATCTAACACCAGCTGCAACTTCACTGTGGACACACAGAGGCTTTTTGGCCATGCATGCCATGTGGAGGAAAGGTAAAAGGACTATAGGTCAGGGGTGTGTTGGTCTGCAGTGTGTCACTGTTAGTGGATCAAATGCTTGTCTGTTTGCTTGTGTTGCTGAATGGAATAAAAGCACAGTGCATGTGGGCTCCAAGTGAGCTGAAGCCAGATCCAGTTTCTCTCTGTGGGATGTCATGATAAATACTGACGCGGTCACACTGAAAGCTCAGGCAGCTTTTTGTCATATGTACAAACATAAGGAAGAGATTGCCACATGGCTGATGATCCCTGTTTCTCGTGTCATTCTCATCTGTACCTTGCTGCTCTAGATTATCTGATTGGCTGTATCTCGACATACTTTTACTGGCTGAGCTTGTGTTGATGTGTTTATGGTTGACATATGCTGTTGCTTGTTGTGAGAAACCTCCTTTTGCCTTTTTTTTTTTTTTAAAGAAGGAATTTAGCTACCACTGGAGTACAGATGAGTTAGTCTTACTCATCCAGTATCTGTTAGTTGTGACAATACTCATACAACAGAAAAATCCTGCTAATTAGTACATTCTAACTCATAAGCTGAACCATTGAACCCTTTTGTGAGACCTCCCTTTGACGTTTTTTTTTAAAGAAGGAATTTAACTACCTGTAGGTAAATTCCTTGGCTCATGTGCATTGATTTAACACACCTCTGAACCTGTGTTCTGATATACTGTCCAATAGTTTTGTTTTTTTTTTAATTTTGCATACATGTGTAACTTATTTCTACAGCTGCAAATGCTCTTTATGATTGTTGATTGAAGTAATTAAATCCAAAGACACATGCACATACATTTATACATACCTTGGTGCTGTCCTGGCACTGGAAGACATAACAGGCACAAGTCAGTGTGCCTCTCACCAGGCAGGCAAAGCTACTGGGCTCCTGGCTGTTGTGAATTAGCTTGGTCACATGGTGAGGAAGACATTCAAACAGAACTGTGTGTCTCAGAGGGTCCCATACAAGTCTCTCTCCCAGCGTGGACACACATTGTACCCTTGATGCTGACACACACAGAAAAACTGTCTGATTGCATGTAGCAGGACCCAGGTGTATACCTGCTGGCCCTCCAGTCAGCACCCCAGCACTTTGGTCCCTATCACTGGGCTGGGACCTGCTGATTTCAGCCACCACCCAGGGTAGCATAGCCATGGTGGTTAGATGGTGGACTTGCCGAAAACCAATCATGGTCAATTTGTATCGTACCTCTTCCTCCTCTCCCTCCTCTCCCTCCTCTCCCTCCGTCCCCATCTTTGCCCCCCATGATGCAGTCCTCTCCCTCCCAAGCTTCTGAGGACACCCTGTGTTAGAGGTGAGATGTGAAAGTAAAGGACATGAGCGGTGGTTTGGAGTTAGATTATGACGGGGTTTGTTAGAGGTCCCTGGCCTAAGGGCTTCACTTCTTCTTGGCTTTACTTCAAAGTAGAGTCCCTCCATGGTTTCTGTGACCTGAGGGAGCTGCTTGCCTCCACTTTACCTGCAAAATATCAGTTAGAGGTCAGAGCCCTTAAATAGCTGAAAGAACAGCCACAGGCGTTTGCAATCTAGGTTTATTTTATGAGATTTTAAATGAACACAAATACACTAAACAAACGTTTACTTTGCAAATTAGACCTTAATGTGGTAGCTGGATGTTTGCTCGACTTTGTCTTGAGTGTAGAACGAGGCCAGTTTCCCCATGACACTGAATCACCTGATTTGTGTGTGTGGTACTCAGTGGAACAGTCTCAAGGACACAGAAACAAATGACCGTAATCCTTCGAATATCATATTTGACCGGTCAGGTGTCACAGAGGGAAAAAGAGACCCCTAACGAATCCCACAGCTCTACATACTGCACAAACACAGGTGAGTGGTTGAGTTTTTCCATTTAGAATCCGTGAGAAATTTCACAATAACGTCAGAACATCAATACCGGGGCACGAGTACAAGGTTAAGTTAAGATAATCAGTCATCATGTAACCAAAACGATCACGTTAAAGTACGGTAAAGCAAAAGTCAAGCGTTTGCATACCTGCCTCAGTATAAATAAATCCTTAACTTCATCAGCGGTGCTACGTACAAGATCTGTCTGCTGCTCGAGAACATCACGCGGAAGTGAAAGCTGCATTTTATATACAAGGAGCAGGCGGCAAACAACGGATCTTAAGGGTTTTTGTAATTTTACGCACGAAGCCGGTTATTTTTACGCACGGGGTTGTGCAGTCAGCAAACCGCGTACAAACATTGTTTACCCTGCTATTCCCGATGCGGACAACGGCCCGTTATATCAGTTTAACATTTTCATCTTCTCCTCCTTCCTTACCTGTCGGGTCACTCCTGTCTGGTGTGGTTAGCGGCAGAACCACCACCAACAAAAATGTTATACTGTAAGAGTAACTGCACACAGAGAAAAGAGAGAGAGCCCTTGACACAACTCGAGCTGCCTTCAGCTTGAGTTAAATATAGATGACAGACCAAATCCTACCTCCCTCCTCGCCTCTGTACTCAGATGGGGCATGACAAGTGAAAGCTGCGTGTGCGGTGCCGAAGGATGCAGGGGCGACAAATATGCGCGTTATGGAAATAACTAAACAAATCGATGGTATGCGCCCTCGTTTTTATCACTTCACACTTATCTCTACATGCATTGTTATAAACCTTTATTTAGCAAAATTACATTTTCAGCAAAGTTTGGAATATCAGAAACAGGCACATTATGCAAGCTGCTAATTGTGCGTTTGTAGCCAGTCAAATTCACTCATACTGGAAAATAAGCTTTTTATATTTAACTTGGTGACATCAAGCCCCTTTGAGTTCTAACATTTATTCATACAGTATGAAGAAATGAACAGTGAGTGTCTCCACTTGATGGCGCTATAAACTTTTAGGTTTGGTCGTTTTATACACTGGCAGCTATGTATTGATTTTTTTATTGATTTTTTTAAATTTGAAACTGAGGTATTACAAACCTAAAGTTTAACGTTTAAGTCACAGTTGAAATCTACAACAACAGTTTCATCAGTTCTCATTTACACTCTTCTCTAATTCTTGACATTAGCAGCAAAGCAGATGATGCTGAAGCATATGACCAAAAACAGGAAATACAGACATCATCAGTGTGGCTGTAAGATGGTTGAACTTGTGTGCTTTAAGATCTCCAGCACTGAGGTAAAATGAATTTAAAAAAAAAAGAAAAAGAAAAGACATGAAGATGTGAAACATTATGACTGCTGAATATAAAACACCACATGTGATCCTGGAGATCATTTAAGACTACTTATTAATGAGCAGACAACAACAGGATATCTCTACTGGTCCAGATAGCAAAAACAGTGTAATTAACTCATCATTAATATATTTATAAATCAATGTGAAGCCTGTATTAAAAAAGAATCTCATCTGGAGAATTAAGACAATATGTGGGATGCTGGTCAGAGATATTAGGCACAGCTTGTCCTGCTTGTTGTTATGGATCCATCTGTGCTACTGTGGCTTTGGCTGCAGCTTATTCTTCTCTGGCTCAAAAAAGTTTTCAACGATCGCGTCAACCAAGTCATCCAGTTCCTTCTTCAGGTGAGTCACATCACTGTTAGAGACCCAGAGAGACAACAAAGAGAAAATATGACATACTGAGTGATTGCTACAGTTGCACTTTTCAGCTATGACATTTCAAACGGCAATTAGTTTATTCACAGAAAAACGAATAAAGCAACTATTTATTACTAAAAAAGTTTTTGTCATTCAGTGAATTTCTTCAGGGTTTGGGCTGATGTCGGACAAAACAAGACAGATAAAGCCATCCACTTTGACTGTAAAAAACCCTAATAGTTTTATAGTATGTCTATACTAGCCTAGTGACCTACCTGTTACCAGGAGCAGCACAGAGTTCAGTGTAATACTTGATTTTTGGTTCTGTGCCACTGGTCCTCATGGTGGCCACACCCCCATTAGAGAAGGTAAAGGTGATCATCTGACTGGAGCTGGAGATGGGAAGAACCTGAGAAATAAATACATTTATTAATTAATTAAAATAAATAATTAAAAATTAATTAATAAAGAAAATTGGAAAGAAAAGCAAAATGCTTTAACACAAATCTTCTGCAGCAACATCTGCCATCTGCACCAACAGTTTACAACAAACCATTTTATTTTTAAAAATTTCCTTACAATTAGAATTTGTACTGAAGAGGTTTGTTGTGTTCTTAGTGTTTGAACTACAGATGCACTCACAGCTTTGTTATCAGGTTGGTTGCTGTCGTAGCCGGTGGTCAGGTCTCGCACAGCGGCGATGGCAAAACGACCACATTCGGTGGGATACGAGTCTTTCGTGCCACCATAGTTGCGCAGGCGCTCAAACAAACTGCGGATCACTGCCTGGTCATGGCAGATAAAGTAGGAGTTCTTACTAATGTGGTAGCCATACCTGGCAATAAGAGGCAGAGTTAGAGCCTGCAGTTTCAGGATATCCAAATATATTACAAAGTTCAAAGTTAACTGTAAACGTGTGTGTGCATCTTACTCTTCATAGATTGTAGTGAGTTGTTGAGAAAGACTGATTTTTTTAGTAGCCAGGAAGGAAATCATCTCTCCTGCTATGGCTGCAGCACTCACTCCATCCTTGTCCAATACAGAGGGACTACACATATACCCTGCAATACACACACACACACACACACACACACACACACACACACAGAGTTCACTCTTAGTCTGTATAAACCTCCAGCTGCTGTAGTCAGCTGCCCGTTCTTTTAGTAACAGTGTATCCAAAGGCATGATGATTCCAATTATAGCATCATAATCTTGTTATATGGGAAAGCTGGAAACTATGTTATGTTGTATGTGTGTTTGACTTACTATCAATCACATTAACAACTTTTATTTTTAACCCAGTCTTTGTGTTTGACAGTCAGCATGGCTCAAACCTTTAAATAGTCAAGACTGAGATCCTCAGTTCACATAAGTCTGATTGTTTTTACACCTTCAATTTCGATGACTCATATTTTCATTTACCAAATAACCAAGACTGTGCTATGTTCTGTGATTAGATGAACTTGCAAAGCGCAGGTGTTTTGCCAGAGAAGTATTGCAGTATCAGTACATGCATGAGTCAAACCACCTGCATAGAGACAAAGTGGCTGGGGTGGCTGTAGTTCAGGGGTCTATCTGATATCCTCGTGTTGGTGTTGTTCCTGGATCAACATAATAGTGTTTGTCCAGGATCAAAATTCCATCTGACCAATCACCTTGTTATGATGCCATAGGTTTGCGACTTGAAAAAAACCTGCCGATGTCCACTCAGGAAAAACATCCAAAAAAGGGGGCAGTTAGGGTCAGGGTTAGGGTAGGGGGTTAGGATGTGACCGTGGTTAAGGGTTAGAGTTACGAGGCTATAGTAAGGGTCAGGTTTAGGGTTATGGGGTTAGGGTTACGGTTTGGTGTGTGGTGTGATGGTGTTTCCATGTTGCAAAACTATGACATCACTACAATGTGATTGGTCACTTGCAATTAGTTTTGTTGATTCAGGAACAACACCAACACGACG
>VUQS01060313.1:0-27999 GCA_015108495.1 Heterochromis multidens
CTGCTGATTTTCACGACAGTCAACCATTTCCTCCCAGCTCCCAGTTCTCAACCCTGAGTGTGTGTGTGTGTGTCACTGTGTGTGTGTGTGTGTGTGTGTGTGTGTGTGTGTGTGTGTGTGTGTGTGTGTGTGTGTGTGTGTGTGTGTGCCTTTTGTGTAAACTCATTCTTTGCCACCCACACTTGAAGTCGTGAGCAGACAAACCGGCATGACAGTGAGAAGAGAAATACGTCTCTCCCTTGTTAAGGAGTGAACAACAAATGATCTTTTGTGCCTCTGTGTAAGAGAATAAGTCAGAGGCAAATCCAGTGAAAACAGCTATTAACATGTCTTAATAATCACTTTAACTCTCTCTCAAAAACAACTGCCTCCTTTAATCGCAATGACTGGCTAACTGCATGTCTTAAATACTATCTGAAGCAGCATTATACCTTTGCATGTTGAGGCATAAATGATCTGAATGCATCAGAGAGAGCTCAGGCTGGAACTTTTTTTTCTATGGTGAGAAACCCATATTTTAACTTAACAATGGCTGCCTCAGAGTCCAAATGCAGCTGGACACTCCCCCGCTCCAAAATCCTGCAAACATCCACAACCACCCACTCCCACAGTGTCGGTGCTCACAACTGAAATGGATGGAAAGTAAAACCGCCTCACTTTAAAACAAAGCTGTGTGTGTGTGTGTGTGTGTGTGTGTGTGTGTGTGTGTGTGTGTGTGTGTGTGTGTGTGTGTAAAACAACATTCCATTCATTCCTGAAGCACTAAGCCGTCCAGAATGGGCAGCAGCACCAGAGCACCATTTACAGGCACACAAACACCCAAACACACACACACACACACGGACGCACACGCACACGCACACGCATGCACACACACACAGCACTGATTGTCTTTATCAAACTGCTTGTAGTAATAGTCATGGTTTGAGGTGCACAGGGGAATAAAGGAGGAAGTTACACTGATAAGTCAGACCATGGTCAAATATTTGCAAGCCTTGTTTCGATTTGGTCTTAAATGTGCACTGAATAAAAAATGAAAACAGTGCAATAAACTCACGAAAATAAGCCTCAAGTAAAAGTCTTTTGTTACATTTTGTTACATAATTGTGTGCAATCTACACAATTATTCACTCCAGAGCTAATTGCTAGACCTCAACATAACTTTTCGAAGGGCCAAAAATGTAAATATTCTAGATTTTAAGGTGCAGCAACAAGATACAGTTCTACCAAAGACAAAAAGAAATTAGATAAAGTGTAAATTTTACTCTTCGATTTTAATGTTTTTACTGTATTTACAGTATACTGTATGAGTTTCATTCTGTATCAGTATGTCGCCTCAATGTCTTGGTGCAATCATCCAGGTAAGGAAACCTGCAGTCAGATGAGAGTGAAGAAGTCTCTTGGATGAGTGACAAAATGTTTCTACCACTGAAAACGCTACATCCAGATGAACAGAATCAACTTTCGGGGTATGTCGCCTCAAAGCAAGAAGGTTCTACGTTCAAACTAGGGATGTTCCTGGTGACTAATACACTAGTCCTTTAAACAAGAGAAAAAACATCTGTCTAGACTGAAAGGAAGAAAACACTCAGAAAACATTCGAAACTGAGCACAGTCTAATGGCTCAGTCACACGAGACTAAAAATAGGATGGCAACCTCCTTGGGACCAGGAAACATTGGTGGTTGCATTGAATTCTTTTGTAGTTGCGGTGACCAACCACTTTTGATCACAAGACAATTGCACAGCTCACCTGGTGGGACGCTGGTGGGTCTCTGGTGACTGCAATCACTCTCAGACTAATTTATGAACGCAGACAGATTGCCAACACGTTGCAGTCAATCTGAGTCAGTCTTGGCCAGAGGTGGCAAAAGTACACACATTCATTACTTAAGTAGAAGTACTTGTGTTAAAAAATACTCTGGTAAAAGCTGAAGTACTAATTCAACTTATTTTAAGTGATTCTTTTCCCCACGCTGCACCGCTGCACCGCTGCACCTGATTTTAGGGTGTCCCCACCTACTACATCCCCACTTTAACCCCTGACTTTACTGATTTTTCTGTTTAGGTGTGGAGGCAAAGTCATCCATCTACAATGCAGACAACAGCAAATTGAGGTATTTTTTAAATTCCCTTTGTTTTTTTTCTTCTTGTGTTGTACATAACAGATGTTCAAGTTGATTACATTCATTAAAATTAAAGTTAAAATAAAGTTCCTATGCCCTTAATATTGTTTTACTTTCATATTAATAATGAGGTTCAGTTAGAGCCCAAGATGCTAAGGGTATTTTCACACCTATAGTTTGATTATTCTGGTACGAATCAGTGGATGAGTTTGTGAACTTGTAGCTTTTTCCTGTGGTTTGGTTTGTTTTCACACAGAGAAAAATCCAAGCGAACTCCAAGCAAACAAAAATGCGTCAGCACAAACCATGTGAGAATGTTAAGTCCACTTATTGGCCAGATGTGTCTGAGGCAGGAGCAACAAAAGTAAATACAGAAGGAAGGTGCTGTGTTCTAGACTTTTGAAGAACATGGAGACTTTACGTTCATTTCATGGCTAGTTGCGAGCCAGCTTAAACTTGCAACATACACCTGGTGGTTGGGTCGGATCGAGGTCAGATCATGTTCACACCATAAACTCACCACACTGGGGTTCGTTAGGAACCGAGACCACCTCCTTGATTACTGAGTGTGATTGTTGTATTCACATCTGAGTTCAATTTAAACGGGTCAAACACTGCAGAAGTGAAAACAGCTCCACTTGTCCCTGACCCAGAGTGGGCACTCCACCCTTTTCCGGCTGAGGACCATGGTCCCAGACTTGGAGGTGCTAATTCTCATTCCTGCTGCTTCACACTCGGCTGCAAGTTGAGGCCACCACCTGATGAAGCCAACAGAACCACATCATCTGCAAAAAGCAGAGATGAGATTCTGAGGCCACTAAAGTGGAAGCCTTCAACTGTAACATTACATTCAGAAAAATTATGAACAGAATCAGTGACAAAGGGCAGCCTTGGCAGTGTCCAACACCCACCTGGGCTCTGTCTTTGAGGCAATTGTTTCAAAGACAAGAAGATCACAAATTCATTACACACTGTTGCAATAATTTTGGTCATGCTGCGACCTCCAACCACTGTTTTCCCTAGTGTGACTGTAGCATTATTAAAGGCCATATAAATATTGCATGAGCTATTTGAAACCATTAATGAGATTCCTTGATAATTAAATCATGATTTAAATGTGGGGTACTTTGTGAAGTGTAAAAAATCACGCATTCAATATCAGATTAGTTTGCTGAGTGTGGCTAACCTTAGCAGTGCTAGCACCAGCAGCCTTCCTTTCTTGCACACTGATGTCCACATGCATGTGCAAAATGTGGTTACACATCACTCTGATTCTGTTATATGTCAGTTTACTCTACAACAGGGGTGGGAAATGAATTTTCTCGTTGGCCCCATGAGAAACTAGAAAGCCACACCAATAAGCTGACATCTACTTACTTTTCCCCTGGCTTGTTTACAACTTCCTGTCACAGAGATAGGTGCTGTTGTCTTCCAAGTCTGTCCCGGTTAATGGCGGGTGGCGTTGTAACATCTCTGAACTAACAGGTAAATTTACATTGATAAAATAAGAATAATTAATTTAATCGATTAGTATTTCTCAAATCAACTGATCACGTACATCCCTAGTTCAAACCTACTAATGGATTTTGCTCCCTCAGTTCATGCATGCTAAGATGTCAGCGTGCTCGGTAAGACTAGAGAAGTGCTGTAGATCTGTCAGTCAATTTCCCAGTGTTTGAACAGTAATCTAAGTTACTGTATGCCCTGCATAAATTTTTTGCACATTTTTTAAAAGGAGGAAAATTGTCATTGGAAGTTCAAGACTTGCCTCTCTGAAACACAAGGGTACCAAAGGGGTAGCAATAAGTATCGTCTGTCAAGGGTTCATCAGCTGTACCCTAGAAACTACCATCCCAGTAACAAGTCGTTGTACACCCAAAGGTCAGATACTTTACTTTCTGAGAGTTTAACATCATACAAGTTATAACATTGGCTTTAAAGTCTAAAGTGTAATATATACCTCACACATTTTTGGTGAAATTCCCGAGAATTACACTTCCCAACAGTTACAGACATTAAATCCCATTATTTAATAAGACTGGAAGCTATTTTGGAAAACATGATGTTTGTTGCTGCAGAAGCTAAGTCCTGTTATCTCTTTTATTGGAGAATTGAATTAAGTTAATTTGACCAAAGCGATAAATAATAATTACAATAAATCTTCACAAGCAATACAAACTGTATGCCAATTAAAAGATGCAACATTCATTTTTAGCTGCTAGAGATGTCACTGTTAGTCTTCTGGTTGATTTGATTCCCACTTTGGATGCATCAAAATATGAAATAGTACAATAGTAAATCTGGTACTTTGTCTGATACTTTTGTTGAACATTAAAAGCTGTGGTTCTGTGACCCGTGATTAGTCTGACTGGTAGAAAGAGTTTAGTTATCTTGAATATAGACCTTACTGCAGTGTGGGCTCTGTTGGTATGACACTAACTCCTAACTGCAAAACTAGTCTACATACATGGAATATATAAATACATTTTTTCTGGACCAAAAGAAGAGACAAATATGGAGCAAAACAACATGACAACAAAGGCCACTTTAGGTGAAGAAAATCTTACTTTTTCCTTTTTAGCCTGTATTTGAAGAGCTTTTAATATACAATTACTATTATTATTTATTACTATTTATTTAATCTCTTCTTTAATGTTGCAGCTGAAATCAACAGATTTCAAAAAGTGTAACTTTTGAAAAAACTTTTGAAACTTTTGAAACCTGCTGCACTGAAATGCATTACACGCTTTCATACAGAGACACACAAAGTTTTCACATAGTTTGAGCACCATCAGCTGTTGAAGAACAAGCTCACACGTCAGTATACATTTGCATTAACATGACGAGTGTCATGGTTAATGGTGAGTGAGGACTCCAAAGCTGACTCGTGAACAGGCAAGGATTAAAACAAAGATGAGCCTTTATTGTAGGTGTAGCAGCAGTCCAAAAAACAACTAAATAACAAGTCCATGGATAAGCAGAGGAAACACTGGGGAAAATACCAGGAGCTCGGGAACCCCAGGGGACAACAGAAATCCACAGTAAACAGTATGACAGGACAACAAGCAGAAAAAGACTAAGGGTACAAATACACACAGAAACACTCAGGGAAGATGAACACAGCTGTGGGAAATACACAGGTGCCAACAATCAGGGGGGTAAAACTGAATACTAACACACAAGACAAGGGCTACCAAAATAAAACAGGAAATAACACAAAAGGAACACCTGACACAGACAAGGGTACACAGACACATGAGGGAAGTGGAGAACTGTAACTATAAAACCTAAAGACCAAACAGAGAGTACAAAACAAACAACACCTGTAACTGGGGATAAATACAAAGGAAATACACAAAGGAAAAACTAAACAGTAAGCACACTAAGAATCAAACTGAACATAATTAATGATAAACAGAACTTAAGAGTCCAAAAAATACAAAACGCGGGGTCAAAGACCCAGGGTCATGACAACGAGGACAATGAAAACAGACAACACCTTCCAAAACTGGCATTTCTCATTATATAACTCAAACAATTGCAAATGAATAAAATTTCATGTACAGACCCATAACATGTTGTTCAATCAGGAAACTGCAACACAGCACTGCACACCCTGTTCAGATCGAACATGCCGTACTCAGTTCTCCTTTGTGTGCTTCTGCCTGTCAGTGGGTGAGCTAAGTTTCCCATTTGTTCTTTTTGACTTTGCTTTGGATTTGCTGTTTCTTTGTTTAATACTAAATTAGTGGCTTTATTCCATTCATTAGTGTTGCCCATTGCTTGTTATTGTTTCCATTTTCCTTGAAGCTAACAATGATCTGTAACACCTGAGTGGAAATGCCATTAAGTCAGTCAACTGTTTAATGGCTATCCTCTGTTCCTCATACTTTGACTGGACTGCCAGTGCAAATGCTACTCAGTACTCAGTTTTCTGACTTGTTTAGCTCAAAACTCAGCTGATTCTAAGTAGAGCCATGCAGATGTAAGCCCTCCTTCAGAGCACAACACTGAGACTTATGACACTCCTGACAGATACACCACAAAATATACAAAATAGTCATTTTGACGTCTATAAAACATAATATTGGGTGGTGCAGTTGTTAGCAGAAAGTAACAAATGTTCCTTGGTCACTGCATGTCACTGTTTCATTCCTTTCTGATAAAAAAAAAAGCAATGTGTGCTGATTAAACTCTGACAGTCATCTAATCCAGAATTTAACTTAAAGTCCTTGTCCTCACATGAAAACGCCTGAAGGATCAGGCTTCGTCATGATAGAGCACTTTGCTCATAGACTGCAGGCTAACCTCTGGTTCCTCAAGTTTCCAAAAGCATAACCAGAGGCAGAGCCTTCAGCTTTCAGGCCCCTCTTCTGTGGAACCAGCTCCCAGTTTGGATTCAGGAGGCAGACACCCTCTCTACTTTTAAGATTAGGCTTTAAACTTTCCTTTTTTGATAAATCTTATAGTTGAGGATGGATCAGGTGACCCTGTAAAAATCCCTTAGTTATGCTGCAATAGGCTTAGGCTACTGGGGGGCTTCCCATGATGCACTGAGTGTTTCTTCTTCACTCAGCTCTTTTCACTGTGTGTTTCTACACCACTACTGTATTTAAACATTAGTAATTAGTGTCATAGTGTCTTTTGGCCTCATTCCTTTCTGCTCTCTTCTCTTTCCCTAACCCCTAACTGGTCATGGCAGATGGCTGCCCCTCCCTGAGCCTGGTTCTGCAGGAGGTTTCTTCCTATTAGAAAGAAGATTTTCCTTCCCACTGTTGCCAAGTGCTTGCTCATACGGGGACGTGTGATTGTTGGGGTTTCTTTCTAGTATTGTAGGGTTTTTTACCTTACAATATCAAGTGCCTTGATGTGACTAGTGTTGTGAATCGGCTGTATATAAATAAAATTGAATCAAATTCACTGAATAACTGCAACTCAATTCTAAATGATCTGTTTTATCTTATGTTGAAGTATTTCTATTCCAGGATGACAATGTCCCTTTTCACAGGGTACAATGGCTCTCATAATAGTTTGATGATTCTAAAACAGGTGGATCACATGCTATGGCCTTTGCTGTCACCAGATATCAACATGATTGAACACCTATGGGAGACTTGGGGCTGATGTGTTAGAAAGCACTCTCTGCCTTCAATGCAAAACATCACTAAGGGAATATCACTGCCAAGGCATGCTGAAACTGTTATGGCAGCAAGTGGTGGCCCAACACCTCACTGGTGTGGTCAGGTGCAAATTGAAACAATGCATTTCAAATTATGTCCAGATGTTGAAGAAGTGTTCTTATCTTTTGCTTAGGAAATAGAAATAGAAATAGAATAGCACAGGGTGGGCATAGTCTGTTAAAAGAAAGAGCCCTGTATTCAAATTTACTCAAAATTATTAAAAGTATTCCAAAATAAAAAATAAACGTGAAAAAAAAAACTTGACTCAGCATAATATTTATTTTATTTGGCATTATGCAGTCATGTGCACACCATTTTAATGCTGCAATTAATTGGGGATTGTTTGAAAACTTTATTCTACTAAGTAGTCTCATCTAATTTTAACTTCATATTTTTTTTCTAGATTGTATATTGTTGTTGTTTAGATGAGCATGTTGTGCAGTATGTGAATCAATTTTTTGCAAAGCATGTAAAAAAAATTACCTTTACACTGTTTTTAGGACTCTTCCATAGTGTCTGTTAATGTATGTGTTTGAATGTGAAAGTTATATTTGAAATAAAGTTTGAGCATTTTATATCAATACTGAAAATGAATCCATATGTTCTAATATAGACTCTAGTATGTTGAAATGAAATGACTGCTGAATTAAACATGGATAGTAAAGCTTATGCAATAAAAAAAAAAAGTAGCTTATTTAAAATACTGCTGTCCGGTGCAGCTAAACACCAGACAGCAATGTTTTAAATAAGCTACTTACAATCAGCTAATTATGTTGAGTGCAGTATTTTATGTAGTTCCTACAAATATAATACATTTGCATAACCATGTAATTTATTACAGGTTATGCATTTTTATTACAGCATTACTTGGTATAGTTCCACTATACTATTGCTGAAGTACAGTAATATTCATGTATTATAGATAAATCACTTCAAGTAAATAACTTTATTATATTATAGGTAGCTTATTTAAAACTCTACTGTCAGTAAATCCCACTAAGCAATCGGTTCAATATGTTGACTATACAACATTTATTTTCTAAAAATACCTCTATATAAAATTAGAGATAAAAAAAATTAAACAATGTTATTGGAAGTTTACTGTAAAAATTACAGTAACTGACTGGCAACCTTGCTGCCACTATTCTCTTGATTTTATAGCCTTTTACTGGATACAAAGTAACTTAAATTGTCGAATAAAATTTAGATGAGTAACATTAAATCTACTGAAGTAAAAGTAAAAGTGGATGGATACTTCTTTACTTTCAACTATCTCTTTACTGCCATATTCTGACAGCACTTTTTGGAACAGATTTGTGACTTTGAAAACAATTTCTGTTCATATCAATCATGTGACACCTCACTTTCTTTTTTTTCTTTTTTTAAATCATGGTAACCTAAAAGAAGGTCAAAAGTGGTATTTGCAATGAAACTGGTCTGTTCTTTATACTTCAATTCATATTGCCAGGCTGCAAATGTTCCTTATTTACTGTGTATGCTCATCAAGTCTGTATAACAATGCATTCAGTGTTCTTTGCGTTTGGCTTCTTTTCTGTGCTATTTTGCAAGTGAAACAAACCTTCAAGAGTTTGCTCAAGGTGGAGAGTAAGACGAAACCTCTTGAAAGCACCAGGGCCTATCCACATCACCCTCCTCCACACAATTTATTACACAGAATGCCAGAAGGATATATTATACAGAATACTGTTGGAAACCATAAAACTAGTTATGTTCAAGAAAACTCAAAATGTGTCAAATGCTGTAATGGCTATTTGTGCAGCTTCAAAAGACAAAACATTAATATAATATAATATAATATAATATAATATAATATGCAAGACCTATCACTAGTCATAACATTTAGAATTTCTCCTGGTTTTTCGCTAAGCTGTGATTTGTCACCGCCCCTGCAACCCTTAACCCCTTTATAAGTTCATTATTTTCTATCAGGCAGGGTGATTTTTAGGTTGTTTTTAATCTGTGTGACTAAACTGTGCACAATTTGCACACTGTCATTCTCAGTGTACTAAGGCATCGAAATGAAATAACTGAATTGCACGCAATACATGATATTTTCACATTCGCATCATTTCTAAACACAAATACTAGAACAGCTCTGAGACCTTTCCATGGGCCTACATGAGAATAAAATCATGACATTTAGTTACTGTTATGCGCAGACGGATCGGTTGCAGTTAACATACAACTATCATCAATTGAAGTCAAAACATTTTAGGAAGCATTAGGGTTTAACAAGTGACTCAGTGGACGCAGATATAATTTGACACGTACTGATATGATGTAAAGTAAAGTTGAGAAAAACACCTCAAACCTTTGATGATCTGTTTTCTGATATTTCTTTTTCTTGTGGAAGGAAACGCAAATGTTGTGTTGTTAAATTATCAGCCCCTGCACCTACCGTATATATTTCGGAAAATACAATATTAACACTTTAGTATCATACTTGCTCCTAGAGCCCTTAAATCCCATCTCTCACTTACTGTATATCATTTTATAGCCTATACCACTGATTTCGTTTCACGGATTGAAGAAATATGGGAAACATGAGACCACCAACTGGGAATGTTTAGTCATTTCACACTAGAAGTAGTCCGTTTTTCGGACAAATGGGGATAGCCTAGTAAAGTAATGAATGTATGAATGAATAAAAAACATCAGTTTTTTGTAAAATAATTAATTTAGTAGCTTTATATTTGAAATGATGTATCAGAAACACCAATCTACCTTCACAATCTCCACTTTCCTACTAAAAAAAATGATTTTTCACCTTCAATAAACATGAAGCAATAATTTTGAGTAAAATAAAACAGAAATATATAAAATCAAAGGTTTATTTATCCATACACTTAATCTTTAACGAAAATGTGCTTAGTATAAACTGAAGGTATACCAATTAAGTAAATTTCATCTGACCAGATTCCATTAAATTTAACATTTTACATTGTACTTATGTAACAAAATTACATGTAATTATATTAGTTAAAGTCAGCATTTTGGGCAGAAAATTCTGTTGAGTGCTCCTGTATTTAGGTATTACAAAACGAAAATAGCGTACATGTCAAAATGCCAGAGTCCGTTGTTGCTCGGACCGTGTGAGTTTTTCAGTCTACCCATTGTGATGTTTAATTCAGAACGGGGTTCACGCGCAATCGTCACGACTCTTTGTATTTGGAAGGGAAATTAATGATTTTTCAGAAATGCTTTTCAACCGCCGTGGGAGTCAGTTAAGTTCGATATTATTGAAAATGTTTTTTTGTTTT
The DNA here is from genome assembly GCA_015108495.1 of Heterochromis multidens. Taxonomy (NCBI): domain Eukaryota; kingdom Metazoa; phylum Chordata; class Actinopteri; order Cichliformes; family Cichlidae; genus Heterochromis; species Heterochromis multidens. The sequence continues at coordinate 10,587 of VUQS01060313.1, forward strand.
TTTTATTTTATTAATGATTCATTTGAAGTGATTTGAAGTCTGCTTGTTTGTCTTTATACCGTTATACTGATTATATTGGACCTCATCGGTGCCGATCATGGCGTGGCGTCTTCTGTGACGTTTGTAACACTACCATGGTAACACAGAGAGAGAGAGAGAGAGAGAGAGAGAGAGAGAGAGAGAGAGAGAGAGAGAGAGAGCTTCAAGGTGTGCGGCAGTCTTGAACTTGAGCTCATTACAATGTGTCTGTCTTTCTGGCTGTAAACCCCCCACCCCCCTTTTCCGTGTTAAACTTGACCTTGACCTTCGGGGCGGTCTGAGACCCCCACTAGCACTAGCAGACCACACTATGGGTTAGAGTCGGACTGTCTGGGTGGTTTGGTGTATGTGTTTGTGAAGTCTCGTCTGCAGTCGCCCACGCTGCAGCGTTTGAACATTTCTGAATATAAAGCCTCAGAGACAACTTAAGAAGCAGCTTTTCAAAGCAGTAGAGTGAATGTGGCCTTCATTGAAATTCTTATCAGGTGATTCAGGTGCATACTCCACATATACGCATATCAGAGCTACAAACAGGACTAAAACTGGTCGGGAATTAAACCATAGAACACCACCACTGAGCTGATATCCTTTTTTTGTATTTATTTATTTCCTGTTATTTATCAAGGACTATGTGCATTGAAGCATTTTTGAGCTTCATGCTTAATTATCTAAAAAATAAAACATTATTTTAATTTAAAAATCCGTTCTTAACCTCACAGTCCACTGGTCCCTCGTCAGACTTAATAGCGCTTAACAAACTGCAACACTAAATGGCAGATTATTTTCCCTTATTTGGTAAGAAAGAATTTAGGAATAGAAATTTAGAAATATCCTAGCAATAACTGCATGGACTATGATGGTATTATTTCAAAATAACAATTATAGATATTATGTCAGTAATGCACATATGATTAAATCTTTAATAACTGTGTGCTCTTTTATCAAGCTGGATCCTCATGCACCTTTATTTTCAGTCTTATTCATTTGCCAAAACGACAACACAAGAAAAAAAATTCTTAGAGATGAATCTGACTGATAGCATTATTGTGATTAGTTATTTATTGGCAGCTTCAAGTTTTAAGTCTATTTGTTACACACAATTATATAAATGTAATAAGCAGTGAAATGGTTATTTACCAGTCAATAAGAATTAAAGCAGAAGACACAAGTAATTGCTACAAATATTTTTTTTTTATTGATATTGTGATAATATCGTCATAGCTAGATACATGGATCACGTGACGATAGGATAGGCGGTAGAGCCGGTCGTTTCCTAATCGGAAGGTTAGTGGTTCGATCCCTGGTTTCTCTAACCTGTATGCCGAAGTATTCTTACGGGTGACGGTTTCATGTGTAAGCATGTATTCCAGATTAAAGTTTTACATTCTGCTTCTGCTTTTGAATTGAAACACGCTTTAAATTATTTAAATGATTATATAGATTATTATATTAAAATTATTCAAAAATAATGTTTTAAAGCCCATTATAACAGCTTATTTCTCTAGTCATACATACTGTACTGAACGATTTGTTCAGTCTCCACTAAAGCTCAAACAAATACTTGAAGTCATGCATTTCCTCTGCATGTCCCTCTTTATGGGGCTTGGTGAGAAGACAGCTTCCGCCTCCATCACATGTACAAGCTTCACACATGTTCCCAAAGTCTATCACTGAAATATTACTGAAAACAAGATCTGATATTAATGTGTTCTGATCAATTCTGCGGCAAACGTGAACTTCCTCAGCCCTACATGCGCCTAACGGCGGACTCCCTGTTGAAAGTAATCGAAATCCAGTGAAATCAAATGAGTGGCCCTACGCTTTCAGACTGGAAGTTTCAGGTTAGGAGCTCACGCTAATGTGTAATGTGTGATCCAACAATAATGGTTCCTGCCTGCAGTATTTCATCAATCGACGATTTCTTCTCCATATTTTTATGTTCAGTAATAGCCTTTAGGAAATTCACACATTTCTCATTGTCGCATGTAAAAACTGACAGCTCACTGAAGGCTTATTCTGCCTTCATGCATATGGCACACGGTAAGATTCACAATAAAACATCTTAAAGTTCTTTGAGTTTTTGAGTTACAGTATAAAGTCACTGCAGAAGTATTCATTTCAAACCAGGCGCAGTCTGAGATCCTGTCTCCTATAAAATCAGAACCATAAGCAGGTAATGAAATTATTTCGCAAATATAACGGCCCTTGAGTAGCGTGGTAACCTTTCCGAGACGCTTTGAACCAAAGCCGTATTTTTAAAATCTTAAGACCTCCAACTCCCTTCCATAAACCCCCTTAAAAGCACATAACCAGGTGGTGAATTGTTCAAGCGGGTGTACTTATATTAATAATCAAACCTTGCTTTTGAAAGCCTGGAAATACCTCTGGTATGTTATGGTTTTTAAAACATTCATGGCAACGATAAATTGTTTTTCATGCATTTGAGGAGCGCCGATCAGTCTTTAAATGTGTCCAAAAGTCTATGTAAAACTGAACATATTTACGCTGGAGTTCAGTATTAAAAATTAGAAGAATTATTCCATAAACAAATAACATTTACACAAGAAAGTTTTATTTTCTCTGAAAGTGTATCAGTTTCAAATCAGTTATGTACCTTAGATTTTTATTTCTGTGATTAGTTCAGGGTGGATGCTGCCAGTGTAGAATGGAGAGAGTATGTTATGAAAAAGTCATTATCTAAATGAGTCAGTTCCGATATTGGCGAGTCCCTTTGCACCATGCGTTTTTACGCACAGCACAAAACATGCTGTTCAAGTGATTTATTTTCTTTTTTAGGAGGACCAAGGTAATGCCACTCTTTGTAGCAACCAGAGAACATCACAGACTTGAGTTTGACGTAAGGCAGCTGCACGAGACAAATACACACATACAGAAAGCTGAAGCGAATCTGCTCATCTCCTTCTTGTGTCTGAGCTCGAGGCTCATAAAATGTTCTTTTTTCTTTCACTGACAGCCCTCAACTAGTCTCTTCTACGCTATTTTTTTCCTCGTCCCATCACGTGATCACCCGGTCTCATCCAATAGTTACGCTCCCCCTACCTCTCTTGGTCCCGGGGGCTTGTTGCGTCAAGGCTGCGGCTGGGATGTAACCGGAGGTCCGGCCGGTTACCGGGAGTCTTTGCCTCCGAACGAGTGCCCTCACTAAACGGTGCAACAAAGCAGCACTCGTGTGCTATGAGAGTGCGCGTTACTGTACAAGTACATTCCCTGAGCTGCGTGTGTGTGTTCGGGAGCGCCAGCCGTCACAACAGCAGTCCACCTCATTCAGCCAATGTAGCAGCTTAGCGCCAGGACCGGACAGAGTCTGAGACAAACGAAGGGCAGAACGGGAAAGGGTGGGCATATGACAGCCTCTCTAGTACTCAACCCTCGCTGGCCAGCGGAAACAGTGATGTTTGTGTATGACAACAACGTGGACGACTTGAACAAGAACATGGAGGGGCTCGTAGGCAGCGGCAACTTTGCCGCGGCCACTGCAGCGAGCCAGTGCCGCAACATCATGGCGCATTCGGCGGCCGCCGCTGCTCTGGGAGGGCACCCGTCTAGTCTGGTACATTCTTCAGGTGGGTATTCCACAGTGGATGTGTCCGCTTCTGGCTCCGGTGAGACCGCTGCCTCTTCGGGGAAGCAATGTGCGGCTGTGCCGCACCAGAGCTCCTCGGCCGCAGCCGCGTTACCCTACAGCTACTTTGGTAACGGCTACTACCCATGCAGGATGGGTCGGGGTCCTCTTAAGTCATGCACTCAAGCGGCCGGAGCCGCGCTCAGCTCACAGTACATGGACACAACAGTAAGCTCAGACGAATACCCGAACCACCGGGCAAAGGAGTTCGCCTTTTACCATGGCTATGCCAGCCCATACCAGTCAATGGCCAGCTACCTGGACGTATCGGTGGTCCAAACGCTGGGTACCGGGGAACCGCGCCATGACACCCTGCTCCCCATGGACAGCTACCAACCCTGGGCTCTGACCAACGCCTGGGGAGGACAGATGTACTGCTCCAAAGATCAGGGACAGGCCGGCCACCTCTGGAAGTCCGCTCTGGCTGGTAAGTGCTGCTGTTTTTACTCTTCAAAATAACGATTTTTAAATAGTTTAACAGAATTTTGTGTAACTATGACGCAGCTGAACATATTCATTAATAGAAATTAAGGAATTATAAACTTGCCAAAAAAAAAAGCAATTTGGATGATTAATTTGCTCCGAAAGTTAACTACTGTCTTTATAAATTTGGAGTAAAGTTAGATAATTAATGCAACAAGTTTCTTTGCAATAGCAAAGCAACAATGTGCTTGAGGTTTGTGGTGCCTGAAGTTAATCACAGCTTATGAATCCCCATCTGGTTTTAGGGCGTCATGTATAACTGAAAGATGAAGACAAGCTGCTTGGAGCCTTGATATTGTAAAGATACCAGTATGTGGCAAACTGTAACTTAGAAATGAGCCTTGCATTGTCATCTCTAAGTGCAGAGGGAAAATATTTTGGTGTTAGCCAACATTAAGCTCAGTACCATTTATTAAGCAAAGGGGATAATCATTTTATTGCTGGGGCCTTCCAGTTGATTTAATGGTTATCTCATTATGAAAGACATATTATACTGCTGACACTGCTAATATATATATATATATATATATCATTATTAAAATTATTATCAGTGTAATATTAATTATGGTGATACTACTACTACTACTACTACTACTACTAATAATAATAATAATAATAAGCCTGTTGGCCCAATGATCACAGTTAACAGGTCTGTAATGTGTGAATTAAAAGAAAAAAAAGTGTGCCTTAACAAAACGCCTACTCCACTTCTGTCTTTATTTAACACACACGTGACAAATGGTTGTTTCTCGGTGTCCATCTGTGTGCAGTTGAATAGATATGTGCGCTGCACTCGAAGACGCATTTTGCAGGTCAATTTGAACTTAACTCAGACAGCAGACATCCGTTTCCTGTCTGCCTCGCAGGATGGGTATCCAATCCGATCCAAGCATAAAGTCGCTGTGCTCTTCCTCACAGATACTAAATTGTGCTTGACAAAGCTTTTGTCTGCACTTACACTATGACAGAAAACGTAAAATGTAGAGTGTGGAAATGTATCCTGATGTGTGCAGCCTCGCCTTCAGACTGCCCTCTTCTCTTTGACAGATGTGGTGGCGCACCAGCACGACGGCTCGTCTTTCCGCCGAGGCAGGAAGAAGCGGATACCTTACACCAAGGTCCAGCTCAAAGAGCTGGAGAAAGAGTACGCAGCCAACAAGTTCATCACGAAGGACAAGAGGAGGAAGATCTCGGCCGTGACCAACCTGTCAGAGCGACAGATCACCATCTGGTTCCAGAACAGGAGGGTGAAGGAGAAGAAATTCGTGGCCAAAGTGAAGAGCAGCACGCCATAGCATGCAGGTCACTGCTATTTGGACAATTTGAGACAAACTGAGATAACTGACAGAAAATGGGGAAAATAAAGAAATTGAACGTGGTAATTCTGACTGCACAGACTGCGACTGTGCGTGAATCTGTGTGCGTCAACAAATGGAGGAGGACGGACAAATAAGAATACTTAACCAAAGCCCTCTGATAAACCTGCCGAGAGGCATTCTGTAAATACAGAACTTTCCTGACTGCTTTGATGATATGTCTGTCTACTGTGTGTCTTTCACTGTTGTCAGTGTTGTTCGTGCCAAGTAGCTTATAGCATAACTATTATGCTCTCCATACTGTTTATATCGCATGTAAGCCAATAACCAAATTACAGTGTAACACGTAATAAATTCTTGTCATCGCAGTGAAGGTCTTATGTTTTTAAAATTATTCTCTACGCCTCAAATAGGCAAACAAGCGGGCATTTTTTAAACTTATATTTAATATTGAAAACTGATATCCGAAATTAGACAAACAGGAGATGAATCCATTCTGCGCTTGCAGATTAAAACAGTTTATGAGACAGTACATTCATATACCAAGTCTCCCTCTGGAGGAAGCCTCCCTCATGGCATGGGAAGCATACTGGTTTTCCATGCCCTGTGATTACTTTACATACCGCGTGTGAAATCAAACAAACACAAAGACCTTGTCATTCATTCAGTTATCAAGCGTATATATGTGTGTGTGTGTGTGTGTGTGTGTGTGTGTGCCTATGGACTTCCTTCAGCCGCTTAGTGCATTGGCTTAGTACACTGGGGGTTGTAGTAATTGAAAAAAAAAAATGATGATAAACAAAAACATCTCCGTTTCTTTTTCCCTTTTCAAAAATTCTATCGAGTATTAACATTACAGAGAACTAACGTGAACCGTGCGTTATTTTAATTAAAAAAATACACAAAATAACCTAGAAGTTTAAAGAAGTTCAGAGAAATGCTGCTATAGGGGTAAATATCTCGTAGAAAATAATAATAATAATAATAATAATAATAATAATAAATAAATAAATAGATACTCCATAAATCTTAGAAATCCCTGCAGGGCAAAACAGAATAGGGACTTTAAATCGTGTTATTATGTGTGCGCTTTCTTTTAAATTATTTTAGCCTGCATTGTGCATGTGCGTGTGTGTATTTGAGAGCGCGAGAGAGTGAGCGAGAGACAGAGAGAGAAAATAAGGGGGGTGGGGGGACAAAAAAGCCCTTGACCTTGAGAATCACGTGACCAGTTAGGCTTGTATCGCGCGCAAGCTTTCAGCGAATATTTTATGACAGCGGGGCGTCTGACGGACACCCCTAACAACACACACAATATATACAGACGATTGCCGTGCACCACAGATCACGGCGACACGTGAGCTTACTACAGTCTCCGCAACCTTGCAGGCGCTTTGTGGGTCGTCCTGGTGCGATGCCCCGTCCTTGAACATCAGTGTGCTTTCTGGCGACTTTTTAGTATCTGTTATTCTTTACCTAGTCTGTAGATGATGCTCAACCCTTACGGGATTTATATAAGGCCCCTTTACCACCAAAGAGGTGGCAAAATGAATACAATGTACAAAACCTCCCTCTAGAAAGCATTAATTGTGAGACTTATTTTTATCTAAAATCTACCATTATTACCTTTGTTATTTGGGTAATAATGTTTTAAAGCTTACAATAGTAACGGTTGTGTGGATACAAGGTAGAATCAAAGTGTGTGCGGCTTTAGCAATCGATAAATGCCAGACCATTTCATAAATGTTCAGCATTGGCGATGTCAAAAGATTTCTTATGTGAATTTGGTGCGCCACACTCAAAGAATCCTCAATCTGAAAACTATGAGCAACGTTCTGCTACGGTTTTGAATTTAACAACATATTTGAACGACTCGTGTAACTAGACAAACAATGCAATTAACGGACCACCGTCTGTGTTTAAAAATGTTTGGCTATGTTTTATCGGGGATGAATCCAGCTCTACATAATAACTTTAATGCTCAAACGTGAGCAAACTGTGTCAGAAAAGGTAAAGTAAAAGCAAAAATAAGTTAAATGAAAAAGCAAAACAAAACTGTGCTAGAAAGAACGAGAACTCAATTTTTCTGGTTGAAGGTCGTGTGATTGTGTTAGGTGAGGAACATAGCTACCTCCTAACATGGACTTTTGTCCACATTTTTTCTTTGTCATCACGGAAACTGATGTTAAAGTATGACCCTATGCATAAGAAAATGAGCTAAGGTGGGTATCCCTTTTGTTAAAATGTGACTAGAAATTACTCCAGACCAAGCCCCGGTGTATGTTGGCCCAATGATCACAGTGGAAAATACACCAAATACGTTTGATTTTCATTCAAGTGTTAACAACATTTCTGGATTGTTTGGTTTTCTTGTTATTAGTACTTACAAGAACACAAATAAAAATAATAAAGAAAATATGAAGCACTTTTTAAAAACTTGTACAGAATCACGTACATGTTTATTACTGCAGCAAATCTGAGCTAATCTCACAGAACTCATGTCGTTACCAGACACTAAACAGGTGCTGCACCTTCACAGATTTTGATTAGTAAGGAGTATTGATGCAGAATCAGTGCTGAATAGCTTGATAACCACTTTCACTTAGGGCTACTTGGTTTGGAACAGCATATAATGTGGAGGAGAATGTGAAAAGTGTGTAGGGACAGGGTGTAATGACGGATTTGAGTGGGGCCTATGACTTAAGCTCTTTGAAATGTTATTGAAGCAGTTTTGTGTGTCCAGAAAAATAAATACAAATAAATTAATATTCATATAGGGTGACCATATCCCAACAAACTAAATGTGGGGCAAACACTGTGCTTGTGTGGGACAAAGTGGGACAGGTCAATAATGCTGAGAGTAGTCTGAAATTTTATATCTAACCTAAAAATAAAAATACAATAAATTGTGCATGTTACCAGACTGTCATTTAGCATGTACAGCCCAAATATATATTTCAAACTCTCTTGATAAGTAGATACGATAAGGATAAAAGGAGGCTTTAATTTGTCCTTATGGTCTCATGCAATAGTCTTTATAGACTCCAGTATTCTCTTTTATTTCAATAATATTTCACCTGCTTCTCTGTCTGGTAACAGTTTTTGGGTTTCAGTTTGGATATTTATGCCATAGATTGGCATAAAGTTTGAGCCATATCTGTTAATTTTAGCAAATGTTATACAATTATGATACATATATACTATGTCACACCATTTCCCCCCCTAAGCTAAAATGAAAAATAACATTAGCAAAAAAGACCAAAACTCTGTTTCTCAGAACATACTGCTGGTCCGTTTTCTTTGTGGCAGTTTCCATCATATTCAACAAAATCTGCAACGCTTATGACTTTTTGGTGACTTGTAACTTTCCCTGAGGAGTGTGGCATTAGATAGGCTAACCTTCTTCTGACTATAGTAAAAAGCTTTCCCTTTATATATACATTGGGTAAAAGCCAGATTTCAGAACAGTGCATGTCCTGTAGAACCAGTCAAGATGTGGGACACTGTCTCAAGATGTGGGACAGGGGGACAAGTAATAAAAGTGCTGTGCAGTCCCACATAAAGAGGGACACCCTCATGCCCAAAATTCATATGACTATACACTGAGAGCTGTCTTGATCTCCACACTGTCCCCTCTGAGTGGTTTTGACCACTGGTGCAGGTTGTTTGCTTTTCTGCAGCTCTTCATGTAAAAGGGACAAACAAAGCTGAAATCCAGCAAACAACAAAATCTATTTTACTGTAAGAGAACATTTAAAAATTCAGGAATTCTGATTGAATTAAATCATTTTAAGAATTTCTAGTGTTAAAAACAGTTTTGTTCTATATGCAGAGAGCTAATCTCTACCTCTAATTTCCAGAAATAATTAAAACAAAATCATATTAAAGGCTAAAAAAAGAAATCAATTCGTATTTGCTTTATGGGGCACTGTGTTTTAAATGTTAAGATGAGAACTTATTTGCATCCCACCAGAAAATGTTTTTCATTGCACTGAGCATGCACATTTACATTGCACATGCACATTTCATGGAACCAACACTGTAGACCTTTAAAGACCTTCCAAGAGAGAGACATGGCACTCAAAGAATCCTGACTTGAATTCCATGGGTGAACAGCAAAGACGGTGCCTTAAGTAGGACTTTGAGGGGAAAATACTTCTGTAAAACCTGTTTTTATTTTTTTATTTGATTTTATTTATTTATTTATTTTCATCCAAACTTGACTGGTGATTAAATACATACACTTTTATGTCCTGGTCAAAATGAAGTTAATTTAGATATTGCTTTAAAAGACTTGCTTCTAAAAGTTCTTTTTTACCTCAAATTGGATACTTTGCTTGAGGTCAGTTAATTACATTTAGCAATTAGAATATATATACACAAATTAGTTTGAGATACAATCAAAGAAGAAATGTGAGACTTGCTGTATACAGGAAGAGTTTTTTTACAGTAAAATATACAGGCTCAAGTATATGGCTAAGAATATACAATATTACAAATTGAAATAAAATATTGAATGCAACTTTACTGGCTTTGCTGCGGCGATTTCGTGGCACTAAAGTGAAACACCAGGTTCAAGTGGACATTAAAGCAGACAATCTATTAATAATAATGAACAAGACAGCAGTGGTTGTTTTCGGTTAAAGCAGGCAGCAGCAGTATTAATGAACTGCTGGGTGCATATATGAAGAGTTTGCTTAATTGCTTCTGTCAAGGAAATATTAATTTCAAATAGATTTATAATTCAAAAAAGAGGTGCGTGCATGTGTGTGACCATTAAACATTAACACTGAACTTGACAAACGGCGGTGTGCTCTGCTGGCCTGTTGACTCCCTTTACTGCTCCGTCTCTGTCCTCCTTTAAAACCAACAAAATTGATGGAAGTCCTAAAGCTCACAAAGCTCCTTCTTCCCTTTCGTCTACATACCAGAGAGGAGGAGGAGGAAGAGAAGGCCTGTGAGCTGGACCATTCCCTCTCTTTATTCACACATAGCTGCAGAGAATCCCTTTAATCCACGCATGCATTTTAAACATGTCTTTATTTCACTGAACATGCCTTTTTCATTTACAGTATTAAAGGAAAAAGGCATGCAATATCTAATACAATAGTTCTCTAGGCTTTTTGAAGGTCTTTCAAAGTTTTTCTTTGGACAGTGTCTGTTTTTTCACTTACTTTTAGTCCAGTCATTGTACCTAATCATTGTCAGAGGAATTTTTTTTTGTTTGTTAAGCCGCTTAACACTGACTTATTAATCATTCAAGCATGAAAACGGCACCTAACTCAAGGGATGAACCAGTGTTGTTTCTACACATAACAGATGACTTAGCAAAGAAACCATTTTAAATTGTATCTTTAGGCACTTTGTTACTAGCAGCCTGCCACAAAAACAGTTTTTTCCCTAATTTCTTTAGCTGATTCTACCAAAAATGCTAATGATGACACAGTCTAATAGGAATTTTTTTTCACCAACATGGTGATTTCCAAAGAGCTATTGGCCGAAAACTTGGCATATCTCAGCATGGTATGCAGTGTAGTCAAGAAGCCATTGCTGTCAAGAAGCCATGTTTTAACAAAGAGAAATAGCTGTAGTATACCACATTATGCAAGAACTGGGCTAAAAATCAGTAGCAACAGAGTAGATGGTCTGTCATGGTTTGGGGCTACATTTCAGTGGTGTTGGGAATCTTTTCAAAATTGATGGAATTATGAACACAGATTTTGATCCACCATGCAATACCATCTGGAAAGCATTTAATTGGCAATGGTCTTAACATGACAATCATCCCAAACACACTGCCAATGCAGTAAAAGCATACCTGCATTGAAAAACACATAATGGAACACTACCAGTCATGGATTGTCCTCCCCAGAGGACATTATTGAATTGGTGTGAGATCATCTTGACTGAGAATGGAACAAAAGTCAACTAGCATCCAAAGAAGAGCTTTGGAATGCTCCGCAAGAAGCCTTGAGAAGTATTCCTGAAGACCACTTAAAGAAATTACAAGAACGTTGCCTAAGAGAGTTTAGGCTGTGCTGAAGAACAAAGGTGGTCATACCAAATACTGACTTTCAAGAACTGTACAAACTCTGTTTTGCTTTATATACTGTTTTTCCATTTATCTTCAAACATGTTTCAGTAAATCGCTGTACCTATTTTCCTAGCAAAATATAAAGAAATAAGGGGTGACTCAAGACTGTATGAATCATTATATTTTTTAATACAGCATTGATACACAGAACATTTTCATGTAATTCTATGTAACTTTGTCAGAACTGTACAAATATATGTTAAAAATTTCATTAAATCAACAGCAAAAAAAACAAAAAAACAAAAACAAAAAAAACACCAAGGTTAAATAAATAAAGAAAACAAGCCTGCATGGCTGAATCTGAAAAATTAAACATAAACCATTCTGAAATATAAAAAATATTAAAAATCATCTTCCATTTAAATAACAATACAATAACACATACATCTGATTTAAATACATGTTATAGATTATTACTCAGTACTTTTCTTTTGTAAGGTTTTAAATAAAAATATTTTGCTTGCAAAGGAGTGGATTATTTTCATTGTGGAATATTCGTTTGCCTGCTGCCATGTACACAGGTATGCAATGAGGTGTTTTATTTAGTATAAATAAGCACAAAAAACAAATCAATATATAATAATAATAAATAGCTAATGGAGCAATTTTTTTATTCTACAAAGTACGATAAAATGGCTTAAATTAGCTGAGTTGCGACTTAGGCTGCATAAAGGATGGAGTTTGAAAAATGGGATTAAACTTTTAAATTAAAATAAACCATTATTTATTATTGTTCAACTTAATAAATTACTGAATTAAACTCAATCAATACTCTTAAAAAAAAAGAGCATAAAGGCATAAAACAAAGCGTCAATCCACAATTCTATTCTATTCTATTTCCTGTTTATGGGATGGCAGAAGCAGAGGAGATGACCCACCTCCTGACACACACACACACACACGCACACACAGCTCCCCAGAGTATACTTTGTGCTTTACACCAGGAATGCAGGACTGAAGCTCGTTTTTCTGTCTCAGGTTCATGTCTAACAGACTTTACATGTACACACACACACACACACACACGTACACATATTTCCCCTCAGTTTTTACCAGCCTCTCTCTCCACCCATCCTCCTCTGTATGCATTGCAGATTGTCTTTTTGTTCCTCAGGTTGGACGTTGCAGTTGAACTTGAGACAGACAGACAGCTTGTAAACGGTTGGCAGTCTGGCCCTTGTCTAGTGTGGAATGGCCTGGGGGAGGTGGTGGTGGTGGTCGGAGTGGTGGGGGTGATGGTGGTGGTTGCGGTGGGTACTGAATTAAACAATCTGATTTTAAACCAGATGTTTTCATATGAAGTTGGTGATGGTCTTCATCTTCAAAATAATTCAACTTAATGCAGACTAAATATTAATTTTAGAGCTCAAAATATCTGTAAAAAAGACAGAAGAGTCCAGACTGGACTAGGTAATACAGAAATTGGATTTAAAATGGTAAAACTGTTGATAGCTCTGGTATTTGAAGAATTTATGAAACCAAACTGAGTTTAAACTGAGATGTGCAGAGAAATAACATCACCATTGTGTGTGTGTGTGTGTGTGTCTATGTGTGTGTGAATTTTAACAGCTCAGGAAGAAAAGGAAATGACTGTAAACACACTATACAGCTGGACAGGCCTCCAACAAAGCCTTTGTGTGTGGGATGGTGAATGGCAGTCTGATTTGAAAAACACAGAAAAGAGACTCTTGAGTTTCCTGGAATTCAGTGGAGCAAAAAAAAAGAAAAAGAAAAAAAAATCTGAAGATTTTTTAAGTTGATAAACAGCACATGTAGTGGAAATTATTAGCATGTAATAAGTGGAAGCAATTACATTTATTTCTCTTACACAGTTATTCTTGTTATTATATTAATTTTTGTTTAAAATTAAATTAATTGTATTAGTTTAATAATTTGTGCATAGTTTGTGCGCAAGAGAATGGTACAGACCTGATGTCTAGGTGATGATTACTAAAACAATGATACTTTCTTTCTTTGCCTCACTTTGTGTTACTGAAACTATAAATCAACACAGAATCACTGGGTTAGTTTATTTTAGCACACTGTCACAGTGACATACTGGCATTCCACTGCAGTAGACCATTCTGTGTTTGATACTGTTATGTTCTCATGAGAGAAACTCTGAAATAACGATAAATAAAGATCATGAATGGCCTGAAAACTGTAAGTCACTTTTTAAAATAACATTTCACGAGTCATGTCAACATGTAATGTTTAACGTTTTCCTGTGGCATCTAATGCTATTTCGTCCCCACAGACTTTTCAATGTGAAGACATGGCATGCCATTTTACGACCATTTTTTTAATTAACGGCACAGTGTGTTGAAACTTGATCAGAAACGGGTAAGGATGAAAATTCCCGAACAGGTACAGACAAAATCGACGGACAACTCCCTGAAAAGTCCCGGATGCTTGGTTATCCTCAGCTCCTGCAACCTGGTGAAAGGAAAAGGATCTGTTCAGTCAATTACCCAAATACTAAGCTGCAAGAGTGCTAGGCACTGTTAACTAAAACTACTGCATTCAAATACAGTAATTTTACCTTAGCGCCTTAGATCGAGGATGTATTCTGTGGTGCTTTTACCTTGATACTACATATTATCAAGGTTTTAGTGTAGAAAAAATATATATAAAACCAAAAATATTTAGAGATACCCATATATTTGGTACCCTTGTCATTTGTCTATTTATTATGATTATATAGTTTACATTGAGACATTTCCTTCCACCTCTTTCAAAATCTTGAAGTGAAGTGTTGTCAAGTAAAGGTTTTAGTCCTCATAAAAGTATAGGTGTAGTATGTTATGTAGTCATTACATGAATTTATTCTATGTAATATTTGTTAGAATTTGTCCTCTTACATCTTTACAGATAAAATGTCTATTTAATGGACATACAGTTCATGTTTTGCAAAATGTTATATTTGGACAAAAACTTGCCCATCCTCCAGCACAGGGCAGCCATGCAAGGTCCATGCCACCAGGTGGTTGGAAGGCTTCAGGGCCAAGAGCAGCTCATGGATGGAGGCCATTAGCTGAAAAAGAAACATGTCCCATGTGTGAGATAACACTCAAGTCATGGTAAGCTACCCTTGTTCTAGGAAACATTCAACAAACAGACATCATAAGTAGAACGATGAGTTCATACAGTATTATTACCTGCAAACATCATTAGAAGCTTCAGGTTTTCTATACACAAATGCTTCTGCTGCTTGTTTATGTATGGGCTCAAAACCTTCCAAAATGTATCTTTTTGTTATATGAGATAAATAATGCCACACTGATATACAATGATACACTTTCAACTCTTTCAGATTAAAAAAACTTAACGTGCTTAGGAGGAAAGAAAGAGGAAGACATGAAGGTCAGAATGCCCCTGCACCTACAACCTCCCTGACCAGGCCAAGGCAACAATTAAGAAAATTGAAGATTTTTTTTATATGGTGGTTGCCTGCATGCCATACCTTCATGTGGTCACCTGTTCATCTTGGCTAAACTCATGTATGTTTTTTCATATTTATAACAATATGATAGGATGGACAGCAGCTTGAAAGAGACTAGAGGAGGAGGCCACAGGTCCAGAAAGAAAAGAAGGGGCTGCAGGTATAGAGAGAGGAGAAGAAGGAGGTGCCTCTAGAGAGGCACAGTAGGAATCATCACTATGACATGGTTTGTGAATGAGCTTTTCCTTTCCAGTCTTCGTGTAACATTGCTGGCTTGCTCAATCTATTTAAGTAATGTCATTCTGTCATTTAGACAGAGGTCGCTTTCACGTTAAAGTTCCTCACAAGTTCATTCAGAGATGCTCATTACATTGTTGAAATAAGCCACATAGTGCAGTATTTCTATGGGTTAGTCAGTAGTAGTATATACAGTCTCAGGTTTGATTTTTTTTTTAACTTGGCAGCTATATTTTGGTTGTTACTTTGATAATTAGACACTGTAGTAAAGAACTTTTTTTTAAAACTGTGGCTTATAAATGACAGATCACCTGTCTGGAGTGAGCTGCCATTTGCTGTTTGCTCTTGATTGGTCCTGTCGCTATTTTAATTAAGGAAATTAAGGAAGTCACCACTGTTTTCTTGTGCTTTGGAGAAGCTTATGAAAGCTGCTGTTAAGTAATAAGCGCAAAAGAAAAGCTTCTAGAAGCAACAAACTAACCCTCAACTCTTGATAACATTTTGTTAAACTTCGTCTATAATCATTACTGGTGTCACTTGGAGTCACTTGAGATTCAGGTACTATCGAGCTGAAGTGGTCTGAGTCAGTTGGATGGCCGAGCCACAGCTCTGTCAAGGTGCAGGACAGTGCAGGAAACTCAGTGCTTCCTCTTCTAAATCATGGGTTAAACTCATGTAGAAGGCACACAAACCAGTATGGAAACACACTCCCTCTTCTTTCTGTGTATTTCTAATGACAGTTGGTAACAAATATGTGTTTGCTGTTGTTTTTTCAGAGTGCAATGTCCATCCCAACTTAGAAGTCTTCCCAATAAAGAAACTGGGGACAAAGAACCATAAAGGTTGATATGCAAGCAGTGAGTGACCTTAAGTCTCATAATGCAACTGTAAAACAACAGTTTACTCATAGTACACTCCACTACACAAGGTACCTGGTGTTCCCATATTCATTCCTGTTAACTCTTCATATGTACAGTCCTTCCAACATTGCATATGAATTGTGTCCTACAAATACACTTGCCTTGCTTTTCCTAGCACTTACTGAATAGTTGCATTTACCTCAAAAAAGTTAATACATGTTAATCTGTTTTGCACAGGGAGTGGCGCAGGTCCCCCACTAACAGAATTCGTCATTCTTGCTTGAGTCCAGTTTGAGTCAACACACTGTTTGAATTCCTCTGTCAGCTAATGCAGAGCTCATCCAAATGACTGTGGCTGTGGTGATTCACTGTAATGGATAATGGATTCTGACCATCCTCTAGACATGCAGCTGAACAGTTTCTCTAACATCTGTTTCAGCTTCGCTCACACAAGGACAGATACTTTACCACCTTATACCATAATACCTGCATTCATTTTATAATTAAGCTCCTTATTGTATCATATTAGGTTTTGATTTATTGAGCTCTTTACTTTTTTTTGTATTTTCTATTTAATTGGCTGCTGTCACACAGTATTTTCCCAACTTTTGGGATTAATAAAGTATTTCTTGTTTTATGTTTTGGACACCTTGCCATGCTAGCCTATATTAGCATTCAATGCATTTGTAAGAACTGTACAATATGTTCCTTTTTGTAGATCTTTTTTATAAAAAGAAAGGTGATCTGATTGGAAACTTTATTAGATAAAGATACTTTATTACAGATTGTGAGGTGACAATTTAATGTATACAGACTGTGTCAAATTACATGACCATATTTAAATATGACATCACTAAATATCTAAATTTAATGATTGTGATTTATTTTTTGTATGGAAATCGCATGGCCTCGTGTAACATGATTCTTTGATTCATTAATCAGAATCTGATCTTCCAGCGGAAAGACCTGATCCTCTGCTTGGGAACCTACTAATTTTTAAAGTCAGTTGATTTTCACCGACTGCCAGCCAGGGGTTAGAATGTGTTAGTTTCTTGCATGATATAATTATTGTACCTATTGACTCAAAATCATAAAACATGTTTGGCAGGATAGGTATCATACATCAGCATATGTGATGTGTAAAGCCTACCCTAAAGGCCTTTGCACACCGGACGCGTAAAATTAATGCAAATATTTTGTGCTTTAAAAATATTTTTCGGACTCACCTATTCTTAATGCGGCTGTTCCCACCGACCGCGTAATTTCGCAGAACGGATTTGCGGTATTTCTTTTTTCGAA
>VUQS01060318.1:0-13394 GCA_015108495.1 Heterochromis multidens
TACTTTCTGCAGTACAATACTGTTCAACTGATGCTCACGAGGGTATGGTATTCCAACACTGCTTTTATGCAGACAGAGGGGGTTGTAAGTAATCCAGATATGTTGGAACACCTGTAGGAATTAGTAGCACCAGCTTTCAAGGCTTGATCAACCTCCATTGCTGCAGAACAGCTTTAAATTGTTAACCCATTTTGTGTTCCCTGAAAAAGGCCTTTTTGTATAATTCTGAAATGTACATTATTTTTCAGTTTTGGGTAACCTTACCTTTTTTTTAACCTCTGGCAGTTCACCACTTACCTTTGTACCATTTCAAGCTATTCATTGGACTTGAACGACTTGAATTGCAATAAATAACTGGAAAAATTGGGGTGTTCTAAAACTTTTGACCGGTAGTGTAGATATATCTTTGAAAGAATAACCTAATAGAAGGTCAGTGTACCAGTGCTTAATGATACATGTTTTTATTTCTTTAAATAAAATGGAAAATGTGTTGACCAATGCCATTTTTAATAATATATTATTCAACACAATATTGTTGTCCTTATTAATATATACAGGATACATCCCGTATATATTAATAAGGAATTTAGGTCAAGTTAACATGATGTTTATGGAAAAAATATCTCTTTTTCTTATCTTACCAAAAATATACAAGGTTTCCAATGTTCATTGGTGTTGTAATTATTTATTGTTAAAGATAAAATGGTACAATTTATGCATCTGAATGCTTAAATACAGACTATATATGTATATTTTTTCTCCTTGACAGCATCTTAATTGAACAGAAACTTCTAAATAAAATTAAAAAAAAAAAAAAACAGCAAAAAAGATTTTAAAAAAAGAAAAAAAATCTGAGGATAGGAAAATATATTTTTTCAACCCTCACCACCCTGATCTTTATGGTCATGATAGATTTTTTTTTGACTATATTCTTTAAGAGAATGGTTCAAATTATTATAGGCCATCGTGCTGATTGTCATAATACAGCTAGAGCTTTATAAATTCCCTCTAACGTGATCCAGTTCTGTTTGTTTTTCATAAGTCACAATTCTTTCTCCATTTCTTTTTTATCGGTGTTGCACTGAAGACGCTGAAATTGAAGAGGAGAGGTAGACAGCCCACATGAATCCAAACGCAAATAGATATGGATTATAATAACGGCCCTGATCCCAGCTGCAGAGGAATATTATTATTTTGATTCTTTTTCATAGTCATCTGGGTTATGGGGAAAAACCTATAAAGCTTCTATAAAATGAAGTTGAGCTAAAAAGCCATTCTCTCATCTGGTTCTCTGACTGATGCCAGTGCAGGTTTAAAAATGAGATAACAATCACCCACTCAGTTTCATGGCTTTCTTCAAGTATACGAATGTTTTTACATAAAAAAGCAAAATATTTTATTAAATACTTTTTAGTTGAAACCTTCTTTCATGACAGTCCTGTTATACTGACCCACCCTTTTTGTAACACAAAACATTTAGTAAACAAGATAGACTTTATTCAGTGATATCTTCTACAGCTTGCATGATTTAACACACAGAAGGAATTAATTTATAAATGAAGCTTTGAAATAAATTTTACATTTTTGACATTCAAAATTGAAAGCACAAAAAATATTTTGGTACTTTGATTTCTTTAATATTATTTTATGTCTCACCTGGTAAATCAGATAAAGAATATTTTATTCAATAAGGAGCTAAATATTTTTTTTAGGAAAAAAAATGTAAAAGTTGAACCACATAAGTACACAGGTATATGCATGTCCTTATGCTTAAAGTATATTTAGCATTGCAGTCCTCTTCGTGACCCTATGAATTCCTGCAATAACTGTGCGACTGCTCTGTGACACCTTAAATACTTAATGTGAAAGAAGGGCAGGTATATAATTGCAGAGCTGAAGCATTTTAATTACCTTTTCCTTACTCTTAGCCAACCATCTTATACCATGTTCATTTTTTATGGCCATTTGAATATTTATTTTGCAAAAGCTTTCTGCATCCAAAAAAGAGGAACTACTGACTGCTGAAAATACATATAAAAACAGTTTTGTGCTGTGACATTCACTTGAAAGGGACTGTGCAATGAATGTAGATATTGCTGTCAAGGAGACTGCTTCAAGGTTAGTGTTCACCAAGGGGAAATCAGCTGAAGTTTGCACTTAACTAGCAGTATCTACTATATGAGGCAAGCAGTTCACAGAAAAAAGGCTATACATATATAATGAAGTTGAGGGATTTTTAAGGGTTTCCTCAGAAAAAGATGCCACACTTTGCCTATTTGCAGAGCCTGTTTTTGATTCAGTGAGCCCATATTTAATAAGTACAGGCATTAGACTTTGACAGCAATAGCAGCTTAATCCTTTGACAGAGCATTCTGTTGTCATTTTTGTTTATTTATTTATTGATTTTTGACAAACGCAAAATTTCACTATACACAAGGGAATTAGACACTGCATTGTTATACAAAGGCTTTGTTTTCACAGCCACTGCATATAGAGACTGTTAACAAGAAAAAAAACACAAACAACATAAAGTGGATTATTAAGCTGGTGGGCCACCAGAACAGCTTTAATGCACTGTGGTATTGATTCTGAAATTCTCTGAAACTGTTCTGGAAGAATGAAACACAATTCTATCTAAAGACATTAGTTCATATGGTGTTTGGATGATGATGGTGGTGGAGAGACATATCTAACAAATCCACCCAGAATCTCCCAAATATATTGGATACAAAGTAAATAAAGGAAGACTGTAGGAAGATTAAATGGTTTAGATTAAATCCATATAAACCAGTATACAATACATATATTTAATCAATAAAGCTTTATTTGTAAAACACTTTATATATATTTTAGTGCTATTTGACACAAATTCAACCAAGAAAGGTTCGAAAGTCAGTTTTTAAAATAACAGTTATTGATAACAAATAACCCTAGATAAGATCAAATAAAATTCAAAATAGGAAATAGGATATTTTTAAAACATCATGCAATAAATGAATTAAAAATATTAGGCATTCAAATTAAGGAAAAATAATCCCAGAAGGTAAATTTGTGTTTTAAACAACCATCCTTTTGTTGTGATGTTTAAAAGAGCTGTAACAGTTTACAGTTGTATAACAGTTTTTTCACTTGTGTCTGCATCGTGGGTCCATGAAATAGACTCTGAAGAACTTACTAAGCTTTAAAGCTCCTCTGTTCTGTAAAGTCTTTAACTGACCAGCGTCTTTTCCCCTCTGTTTACAAATTGCCCGTCCGCTTCACATTTTTTATCTCTTTCACCATGGCATTTATCCAACACCACATTTCTCCCCTTTCTTATGCCATCCTCCCCTCCCTACCTACTGTTTCTCCAGTTGGGGATGCCAGTACTCAGACACTCACTTTCCAGGGGTAATAACAAATTCTGGCAAAGCTACAATCCACTTCAAGGACATGTGTCCTAGCACCTCCTACTCTGTGTTCCCTAGATCAGGAGTCTATCAGCTGATACAAAGTGATAACCACACATTGGTCTCACAGATTCTTACTTTATTTGATTTATGCCTTGGTGATGTATGCTGTGTCAAACTGGAATGGGGGAGATAAACTTAGCTCATATAAGACTGTCCTGCTTTTCTCCTTCTATAAATTACTGCATGAGCCAACATAGTCTATTTTGTGATTTCACAAAGGCAAGCTTGACCACGCACTTTATTTGAGCTCTGTCCTTTAATTCAGATTGGCAGTAGCAGTGCCAGCCAAGGAAAAGGGAGAGCTATATATTCTTTCCAAACAATTCTTGACCTGTGGGCGTTCTACTATTTTGACATTAGCTCAGTACACTATCTGGTTAACCAGTGTCATATCCCGCGTCTTGTGGGAGAGGAGGACCATAGAGGAGAAAGGAGAAAAGAGGACATTAAGACAAAGACACACATTAACACAGCACAAATAAATGGAGACTGTCAGTCACTTGGCAAGCTGCAACTTAAGGTCATTTCACATTTTACTACCTCTTATCTTTCTGATTAAATACAACCTTCAAAACTAAATCATATTCAATAAAATATATAATTTGAAACCAAAAATAATTGCATTGTTCTTCATAAAGCAAATAAAATCCCCTGAGCTCATTAAAATAATGAGCTCAGGGACACACAACTCAAGGCCCAATTAACAGTTCTATCTTAATATTAGCCAGATGAGTTCTAAGACACATTTATACTATATATTTGAGTGTGTGTGTGTGTGTGTGTGTGTGTGTGTGTGTGTGTGTGTCTGCTTATGCACAGCAGTAAGAACAAGGTATGTATTGGATAGCCAGATACACTCAACATCTGGCAGTGGCTAGCACCTATTAGCTAACAAAATATTTAAACATTGATGATGTCACAGCAGTGCCCTGTACAGGTTTACTGTAGGCTTACTACTTATTCCTTTCTTGTTTTATTGTTCTATTTTCTTTCACCTCTCTATTATCACAATCTAATGAAGACAATAAATGCACCAAAAGAATCATAAGCAAAGTGATACACATGAAGCCAGAAGTCAACATGATGTTTACCAGCAGATAAGGGGTCAGAGAAGAAATTACACAATGTTACCTTCTGCTTGTTAAACCTTTATATGTGAGGACCAGGTGTCCACTATGTTCTTGTAATATGAAGATCTGAAAGACCTACTGAACAGCTGCTCCATGGAGCTGGAGATGGATGTGAACAAGTCATCAAGGTCAATTTTAAAAGCCAAAGTTCAGGTATCATTTCATTACATTGCAAACATACTATCACCTTTATTAGTGGCAGGAAATATCAAAGTCCTGCTGATCTGAAGCCATAAATCCTTTCAGTATGTTGCAATCTGGAATTGTTGTCTTGTCCTAATCCACCACCACAAGCTCTCCTTTAGGCACTGAAAACCTCTTGGGAAGATCAATGACTCTTCAAAAGGAAACTTGCCAAGTACAGGGGGCTGATCATTGAATGTGGAATAGGCAGCCTCAGAGGTTGGATTCAGCAGCTTTGCTGCCTGATGTCTGTCTGACAAGTATTTATCTTGATGGGCATTAAGGAAGGGAAGGGGAGCAGAAGAGCCATTAGCAGCACCAGATGGTGGAGGTTTTATGATGTTGTAACATCTGATTATTCTGGAAGCATAACTGCTGGTAATAAATAAATCCAGTCTTAATGTATTCCATACCTACTTTTCCCTATATTTCTATAACTATATTTCCCTTTGCCTGTTAAAGTTTTACCTTTCCAGCTGCCCTATTCACTCTTCCAGTCTAATGGCCCTTTGAGACTGAGTTGGGAAAATATATTCCCGGCTCAGTCACCAGCTGGTGATTAGCTACTTAATTCAACTATTATTTTAACTGGGTGAGGAATGAATGGAAGAGAAAATAAAAATACAGCCTGGAAACAAATGAAAGTAGTAGAATTCAAGAAAGTGAGGTAGAGCACAGAGTTGAAAAGTGTTTTGAAGTCTCAACATTAGCATTTTCTCTGCCTAAGTTGGCCAGAAGTTTCCATATTTGGAAGACGTCAACTAATGCTAGCCAGCTATGTTAACAAGCATAAAGTGTATTAGCGCAATGCACAGACACACATTATTGTTATAAAATATTCAGTTGGGGGAAATAAATGCATGAGGGATGCAAGGGGGAAACTATCCATAGGGGCCAAGCCATTTTTGAACCAGGCTGTAAATAGGCTTTTTAATCCCATAAAGTTAGCATTTTAACAACATAGGATTCTATAGGGGTTGACTTGCTTTTAGAGACAGCTTTAAGTGGCCACCAGGAGATTTTATTATTTTTATTTTTTTATTATTATTTATTTATTTTGCACTTCCATGTTGGCTTAATTTTTCAGCCCCAGAGGTTGCTGCTTGGGTTAAACAGGAAGATAAGATAGCACAGTTTCCCTCATGGCCTCATTTCAGAACTCATGAAACATTAAGACATTTTGGTCATGTCAACTATATGTTTAATAATTTACAACCCACCTGTCAATGTTGTAGACAGCTCTTCTAAATTCAGTATAGAAGACTTAAAAGCATATTATTTTAGTGCTGTACTCTGGACCTTGGATTATTTAATTCAAGAGAAAATAAATTAATATATAGTTATGGATTTGTGAGTCTTTGTAATTCACATGTGAATGCACTGTAAATATGCATGTCAGCAGGTATGTCTTTGCCCAGCTGAACATCTGATTGTTAGAAAAGAAAAAAGAAAAGAAAGAGATCTATTTTAGGAAAGAAATATCAGGCTGCATGGCTGATGTGTCTTATAGTTAATATTTAATAATAATAATTTAAAATAAAAGTTTAAGCAAGTAAAGTTATCTGCAAATTGGTTTTTACATTGCAAGGGACTGGAGAAGAGGAAAAGAGGAAGACAGCCATAGGGGAGAAGAACATAAAATTTGGAAGACAATATTAAGACAGATGGGGAGAAATAGCCAAAATAACACAAGAGAATGTGACACACATAGTGAGACACAGAGAGTGTGGTTCTGATTACAAGGAAGATTAAACTAATATGTCACCAAGGCAATCAAGCAAAGCTGTATGGGGAAAAAGGGAATCATTCAACAGGGCTGTCATCATTCAACTTAACTGATGTCGGCCTTTCCTCATTTCCATTCTCTGTGTGTCTCTGATATATTAAGGAGTACACTGAAGGCAACTGGAGCAAGATCTGAACAAAATTTACCAATTGTCCAAATACTGCTTTACAGTCTGTGGTAGCTTCAATGTAGTATATGCAAACAGGTTTTATCCCTCTGTGGATCTGTATTTGCAGATCTCTGCGTGTGCACATGTGTGTGTGCCATTCCCAGAAGTGGACTGCCTGGAGCTCGTTGGCCACCTGGTCTTCTGTGTTAGCTTTAACCCAATAAGCAGAGAGAGACTGACTGACAGAGGCTCTCTAACCTTGCCAGACCATGCAGTCTGAAAACAAAACCTTGTGTATATGAGTTTGTGTATGTGTGCTTTTGTGTGTTGTGTGTGTATACTAATGTGTGTGTGTATGTGTGTGGGGGGGGGGGTTACTAGTGTACTAGTGTGTCCACTAATTTGATATGGACTCTGCACTCCTTTCATTTGTTTCTGAGTATGTGTTTTATTGTGCACTTGATGAATACTTCCATTCAAATACACAGCAAAGACTGAAAGAATTTTCAGCAACCTAAAGCACAGCCCCTTCTTTTCAACATGAATATATTAGGTTGACATAAGACAAGAACAAGGAAAAGAACAGCAGTCCTTGTCATACTTGTCTTTTATGTTGTGTTTTACACTGCTGACAGCACAAAGCAGAATGACAGCCTAAACAAATAATATGCATGCTTGCCCACTGCTTCTGTATATAAAATAGACGTTTTACTGCTAGTTTTGAAAGAACAACTTTAAGCAAAGTGGGAATGCATATTGAAGTGCAGCTAAAAAATTAAATAACAAAAAAAATTTTAAAAATGGCAGTGTGATATTTTTATGTATTGTATGGTCTTTTAAATATAGATTTGGGAAATAGCTGCAGAGGATAATAACTAGCTGCACTCATATGTGCACCTACACCATTGATGTCTTACAGAGGTACAGAGGTGCTGTTTGAAAGAAACAGCACATACATGTATAGCCACAACATATTACACGAGATATACACCTAGGAAACTGCTGTTTCCCCTAGGTTAATGGTGATCTGTGTGTAGAGGGGAAATAGGGAAATCATAAATAATTGTGGCATTTGTGTGTGTGTTGTGAGAGATAGAAAATATAGAAAATGTAATATAATAGATTTGTTTCCATGAACAAAGCGAGATAAGGAGAGTAAGCTTCTGGTTACTGTTTCATCAGAGCAGATAGACTGGACTCCGCTTTTTCTGTGCCTGTCAGCCAGTTTATGGCCAAGCCCTGGAGACACTCTCACATGCAGAACACGGACCTCTTTTCTATGCCACACATACGTATATGTTAATAATGAGCAATAATTATTATTTAATAATCTTATATTAATATAGCACCTTTCAGGGAAATTTAAACATATGAAAATAAAAAATATCACAAAAATTATTAACTCAGGACATAGGCAATGGTGACAAGTGACAGTCAATGAGACATTTAAGAGCTCTAATGGGACACAGTTACAAACAGTTTGTTGGGGAGCAGTTCTGCACATACTGTAGCCTTTCCAGGGCTTTGTTAGATAGTCCATTAAAATGATTCTGAGACGGACGAACAGACTCTGGTGACATTTTATGAGGTGATGGAAAACAGATTTGATGATGGACTGAGGTGTTACTTGGAATAAGAGGGTGGAGTCCATAATGGCAGACTTCAGGGGATGAGCAAACAGAGCAGGTGTCCACTTCAAACAGATCACAAACCATGACATCACTGTTAATGCTATTTATCTTAAGTATATTAAACGGAGAGTTGACAAGGGACTGTGGGGAGTGCTAAGTGAATAATACAGTGGTGAGATACTGTTGGGGTTTTTTATCATCATAGACGCGGAAACAGGCTTTGATGACAAGAATCTGTCCAAGTGGGAGAAGATTTAAAGCAGGTGTTAGTAATGTTAAACATAATGGGGCACAGGGGTAGTTAGGCTTTGTACTGACCAAAGCTGTGGCTATGAGAGCCAGTGAACTGGTTGGCTCTGGTGACCAGCTCAGCAGTTATGTACAGGGGAAAAGGAGGAGAGGCAGCAGAGAGAGCAATTCCCTGTGGCTCTGGTGTGGACGTGTGTTTCTGTGAGTGTGTGTGTGTCGGGGGGTGACGTTAGTGTAGCAGCTCTACTTATACACTCTTTTCACCTTGTAACATCCAGCTTTGTTAAGCTGCATATGTTCTGGATAAGTATCATGTTGTATCAAGTCGTATGGTTCCTGTTTGTTCTTGGCTAGTTTAGTGGTTGGCTTGTTGTGGATTTCTGTTGCAGCTACAATTTAAAATCTGCACAATAAGCTGTGAAAAATACTGTATGCTCTGCTCATGTACAGAGTTATGGTACATATAAGCCACACATGCATGAATAACTGTGGTGTACCATATGTTTCAAAACATATGGTACACCAAGTTTTGTGATATGCTTATTTTAGATCCAGAATCAACATAAATTTCTTTTTTTTCCTGATGCCAAGTGCTTCTGGTGATCAGATCATTGATTGTGATCATAGTTGCTATAATCACCTACAATAATAACCACTTTTTTATTTTTATGGTAACCAGTGAGCTATAAAAACCCTGAAAAGACTAGAAAAGTAATTCAGTGCAGTTCTTCTGATAGCATTTTGTTAATATGTGCATATGGTGCATCATTGTTCTTGCCCCAATAACAATATAGCATGCCCCTTGGGTGTTACTGCTGTAAGATATCCATAGTGTCAAAATGATCATTGTCAGTATACAGTGGTTATTCCTGCTACATTAACTATCTTTTTATGTGTACTGTATGCTATGGTAGAGTTGTTAGGTACATTAGGGGATTATGTAATGGGGATGTAGGTGTATGTTCACAGTTATACAGTGCCATGTAAATGAGGCTCAAGCAGTGCATCAGTGTTGTTCTCTGCCTTATTAGTGCTTCCCACTATCCTCTCCACCAAATGAAATTAATGCAGCCTACACTCCTTCAATTACAGACTATTGATTAGCTGACATGCTACAAAAAGGTACCATCTGTGATCATGTAACTGCATGTGTTACACTTAGTTTTTATTCTATACTGTAAGCACTATCATACATTTTATGCTTTATTCATTTTGTAATTGAAGGGTCTACTTTAAAAGGTTTTCTACTGTGCTGTACTCTGTATAGACTACCACATGTTTAAACATAAGGTTGCCAGACATGTAAGCAATACCCTGACAGTGAAAGTTTGTAGCAGTTGAAGGAGTAGCCAACTGAATAATATATTCTCACCTCCACGTGACATATTACATTCCATTTAAGCATTTACAAGCAGGGGGACATTCTAATAGACTGCTCTCATTTTGCTCTCTTTCTGATTCTTCTTTTGGTCAGTAAAGAACTTGTAACTATGGTGTTTGTTGAAGCACACACCATCTCACCTGACAGCAGCTGTTTCCTGTTGCTCCTATGAAACAGTTTGCCATTGGTTGCTTTTCCTAAAGGCTTATGTCTTTCCTTTGGACGGAGCCTTGGATTCACACTGGATTTGGTTGATAAGCCAATGACGTCTCAGAGAGTATCAGTAGTTAACCTGATCTCCTGGATGCAACACCCTGCTCTTTAGGTCTACTCATGCTCAGCTCTACCTCTCTTGCACCTAGATTCGTTTCTCTTAAGTCAGAGCCTTCTGGGTGCTCCCTCTGGGAAGTGACTGTAGCTGACTTCCACTGAAAGAATTTTACTTGGAAATACAAACTGTCCCTTGATGCTTCTGTGACAGCACTTCCCAGGTATAGTTTTCCTGCATATTATGCTAAAATACATGCTCAGTGACTCATGTTACATCAGTGCTTTTAGCTGACAGCACTCATCCCACCCACCCCCACCCTCATTGTTTTAGTGGAAGAAGAAATCCACTAGGTCTCAAAGCAGAAGAGATTTTTTTTTTCTTTTTTAAATTGGAGTGAACTGACTCTTTGAGGTCACAGCTAATCCAAGAAATATTGAAGGCTTTTGATGTGACCCAGAAGAGGGAATTCATTCCATTTATTTCAAGGATGGAAATTGAAATTGAAATTGCCGGACTTATCGTAAAAACTATTGTCGATGCAGTTTGTAAAAATGTGCTATAAATGAATCATATCCATCTTAGCACATAGTTTGGAATCGTTCTTCTTCATTTTATTCAGATTGGGTTCATTCAAAAATAGACAAAGCTAGAGCAATAAATATAATTATGTGAACACCCTGCACACAAGTCTCAGGAGTGTAAACAAAAGCAAAACCTTTGGGATTAGATGTAGAGAAGGCATTAGATTCAATTAGAAAGTATTTTCCATAAAACCTGCTAAGAAAAATGTGTGCTTTCATGGCACCTTAATTTGAAAAATCCATGCACTGTACAATAAACATGCATAAGAATTTAAAAAATTTGTAGATTTTGCAATGATTTGTCTTAGAGAGAGAAGAAAAAATATGGGTGTCCAATCTTGCAACTTCTATTCACATTGCTTACTGAAGCTTTAAGTCAAACAATAGCACAGCACTAATAAAGATATTAAACTCACTGGGGTAGAACAGAAACTGTCTGAAACTGTATTCTTGGTAGACTATGGAGCACTATTGGCCATCTAAATATGAAATTATTATGCATAATGTTACAGTAGCTGGTATGCAGAGACAGCAGCGTATTTACATAGAAGTCGCTTTATAAACATAAGTTGTTGTAGAAAAATATAACCTATTAAAGTGATCTTCACTCATAACAGACTGGACAAACATATAGAAGTTTAAGATAATAGCCAGTAAAATTCCTTTGGGTGCTTCTTAGGTGACAGTACAGAAAAAGATTTTATTTATTTATTTATTTATTTTTTCAAAATAGTATTATGACAAGTGGAGTTGTTGCTTTTTTTATTTCAGTAAAGTGTGCATAATAATGTAAAGATTCATTTTGAAACATTGAAATTAATTAAAGGTTTTTTGGGGAAAGAATAAGATTTCTGAATAATGTGATTAAATGTCTCAGCCCCTCCAAAAGCACAATTAAAAACATGAAAGGGAAGTGGGGAAAGGGCATGGGACTTCCAGAGGTTAGACAAAGTCTGAATGATTTTCCTGTTTTTAACCGGTTCTGTGGGTTGGGCAGTTCAGTTGTTACAAAACGGTATCTTTTTTTTTAACTGTGAAAAATGTTGTCTGGGCTCAGCATCAAACTTTTAACAACAACATGGTTCAACTGATGCAAAGTTGTGATTATCTGTAAAACGGTATCTGAATTCTGTGTCTCTTTTCCACTTTCACAGCTCTCACAGAAATGTTTTTAATAGTAGGCAGATGGCTTTCTATGGAAAAATGTCTCTAAAAGCCCATTGTATAATACAGTAGCTACTCAGCCTGGAAATAGCACACAGTGGCTATCCAGTGAGTATAATGGAGTGTTAAGCAGTAAAAGACACATACTTCTCTTTGGAGTTATTAGGGACCAACAAAAGATCTTAGAGAGTGAAAATTGGACTTGTGTCTTTAAATGAGTCTCTTTGTAACTTCTAGGTGTAGTTATCATAAACTGTTTGGTAACAAGCAAGTAAGCATGTTATGAAACAAGCTTACTTGCTTACGAAGCTTGCTAAGTGATAAGTGACCAGGGTCCCACTTTATGTGGAAAGCAGGGAAGACTATCATCATAGCTAAAGAGTTGGTTAGCATCTTACGTCTTTTTCTGCCTGCACTATACTCATCTGAGAAAATTGCAAGTTACATTGAAGTCAGAAGCTTTGTAAAATTCACTGTAATATAATATGTAATATTACACAAATAAAGGAAAATGCAGCTACAATAAAGACTGGTAACCTGCTTCTAACTTGGTGAAGCCAATGAATGGCAGTTCACAGATTTTATTTTTTTGCCTTATTACATTATTTTAATTTTATGTTTTTTTGGTTTGTTTTAATCACTGTTATTGATAGTTTTCAATTTTGAACAGGGGAAATACTTACAATAAAAAGTCTTACAATACATGCAAGTCACAAAAGAAATATGTAGTTTACCAGACTATGGACATATCCCAACTGAAACCCGAAGATGATTGAATTACCTTATGAAGTTTTTTACTTGCTTTTTTGTCAGTGATTATTATTTATTCAATTCAATTCAATTCAACTTTATTTATATAGTGCCAAACCACAACAACAGTCACCTCAAGGCACTTTATATTGTAAGGTAAAGACCCTACAATAATACAGAGAGAAGAGAACCCCAACAATCAAACAATCCCCTATGAGCAAGCACTTGGCAACAGTGGGAAGGAAAAACTCCCTTTTAACAGGAAGAAACCTCCAGCAGAACCAGGCTCAGGGAGGGGCAGCCATCTGCCGCGACCGGTTGGGGGTGAGGGGAGGAAGACAAAGACATGCTGTGGTAGAGAGAGCCAGAGATTAATAATAACTCATGATTAAATGCAGAGTGGTGTAAAAACACATGGTGACTGAAAAGAGGTGAGAGAAAGAGAAACGCTCAGTGCATCATGGGAAACCCCCAGCAGCCTAGGCCTATTGCAGCATAACTAAGGGAGGATTCAGGGTCACCTGATCCAGCCCTAACTATAAGCTTTATCAAAAAGGAAAGTTTTAAGCCTAATCTTAAAAGTAGAGAGGGTGTCTGTCTCCTGAATCCAAACTGGGAGCTGGTTCCACAGAAGAGGGGCCTGAAAGCTGAAGGCTCTGCCACCCATTCTACTTTTAAATATCCTAGGAACCACAAGTAAGCCAGCA
>VUQS01060326.1:0-16737 GCA_015108495.1 Heterochromis multidens
ATCCAGAATTGAATTTAAAATCCTCCTCCTTACATCCAAGCTCTTGAATAATCAGGCCCCATCTTATCTTAAAGACCTCATAGTACCATATCACCCCAATAGAGCACTTCACTCTCACTCTCTCCTGGCTTACTTGTGGTTCCTAGGATATTTAAAAGTAGAATGGGAGGCAGAGCCTTCAGCTTTCAAGCCTCTCTTCTGTGGAAATTCGGGAGACAGACACTCTCTCTACTTTTAAGATTAGGCTTAAAACTTTCCTTTTTGACAAAGCTTATAGTTAGGGCTGGATCAGGTGACCCTGAATCCTCCCTTAGTTACGCTGCAATAGGCCTAGGCTGATAGGGGTTTCCCATGATACACTGAGTGTTTCTCTTTCTCTCACCTCTGTTCACTCACCATGTGTTTTTACAACTCTCTCCATTTAATGAGCTATTATTAATCTCTGGCTCTCTTCCACAGCATGTCTTTCTCCCCTCACCCCCAATCGGTCACGGCGGATGGCTGCCCCTCCCTGAGCCTGGTTCCGCCGGAGGTTTCTTCCTGTTAAAAGGGAGTTTTTCCTTCCCACTGTTGCCAAGTGCTTGCTCATAGGGGGTCGTTTGATTGTTGGGGTTTTCTCTGTAATATTGTAGGGTCTTTACCTTACAATATAAAGCACCTTGAGGGGACTTTTGTTGTGATGTGGCGCTATATAAATAAAATTGAATTGAATTGAATTGAATTGAATTATTCTTGTCTTTCATTGCTTGATTTTTGCACTACTTACATTTTTTGTCCTCACATATTCTGGTATAATTATGTCAGCATATTCTTTGTTAATTTTCCACTACAGAATAAACTTGGGCTACACTACCAAGCAAAGTAATTTCAACATGTTTGACAGCAGAATAGCTCTGTGGATAGGGATGGAACCTCTCTGTGCCTTGATGTAGGGACCCTCTGTCTAATAATGCAGACATGCCCTTCAGCATATTTTGATATTGGTGTTTCAGCTGTGTCTGAACAAAATTACGAAGGATATATGAAATTAATTTATCAACAATTGCAAGGTGCTACAATGTTGCCAGCCTCTAATAATGCTGAATAACTAGAGGAAAGCATCTCAGTTGAATTTCAGAGCTTCTGCTGGACCCTGGGAAAGCCCACAACAAAGAGATCTCTCTTTTCTTTTCTTTTATAGTGTTTCTTTAGGGTTGCATAATGTGTGCAATGTAACCTGGAGGGGGGTGGGGTGGGTTGGGGGCACTGATCACCACAGTAGCACGAAGAGGACGCAACTGAGACAAACGCCATAAAACTGAAATGAAAGGTGGATGCAGCAGTATAAATCAAATCACAGACATTTTGATTAAAAATTAAAGACTGCTTTTGGTAATAGGGCATAAAATGTAGGGGAGCCAGAGAATCACCAACAAAGCACTCATGCCAGGCACCAAGCAAACTCTCTGTATGAGAATGGGGGAAATGCACCAAATGAGGAACAGAGAGTACCTGCTTTGCCATTCAGTGATCAGAGCTGAAGTGAAAAATGAATACTAATGATCCTTAAAGATTGTGTGGTGTTAGCAGCAGGCACGATGTCATATTTCATTCATATGATCTAATGGAAATAATCTTTTGTTATAGGCGCTGGAAACTTAGGCTGCAGCTTAAGGTCATTAACAGAGAAAAATGAGGCAGACACTGCATCAGAATTTGAATTCAGCAGCATTACCCCAGCCTGCTTTGCTCCCATTGAGTACTCACTATTGTTTCGTTATCACATGTTTTCAATCAGTTTGGGCTCTAGACATGATTCATACAAAGATATTTATCACATTCCAACAGTATTCCCTCTGCCATGACAATGTTTTTAGAGGAAGCACCACATTTTTCAAAAACCTGTATTGTACATTAGGTACAATACAACAAATTATTAAAATACCAAAGAAGTGTGCATAGTGAATGAGGACCACCCATCTCAGTGTGACAAAGGACAATGATAATCCAGTGAACACTTTCTTTATAACTAATGCATTTTGCATATTGTACACAATCATTACTATATCTGACTGAGACACTACTATCTGTCACTGACGTTAAGAAAGATGTGTCCTCACATCACTGCATGCTGTTCTCATAATCCTGAGCTCACTCATTTTGCTGCTATAATTCATGAGTCATGCTTCACACATTCTTGACCCTCACACGTCACATCTTCTTTCGACAATCCCTTCATAGTCTTCAGGTTTTAAGGATTTCTCTTTGCACCCACTCTTTAATATCCCTCCCTGTGTTTTTCCTGTCACACTAGCTCTCTCTTCCTCCCTCCCCACTAACTCTAACATCCTGCTTCTTCTATCTCTTTTTCTCTCTGCCTCCTGTTCACATTAGTATTCAGTTCAGTCTCAGTCGGTCTAAGCTGGGAGGCTGTGGGTGTCTGCTCCTCTAGTTTGAAGCCACTGGAGTGAGGCACCCCAGCATGGCAGAATGCTTTATTCATCAGAATTTAATTATTGAAAGAGACACACAACAAATAAATAACATCACAAAAAAAGAAAAAAACTCTGCTAAATCTCTACCCAGCTTCGTATGTCATCCTGTCCCCCCCACACCCACCCCGCTATCTTTCTCACTCCCCTACGTGGTGGTAAGTAGTGCTGCTGCTGCTGCAAGCTGCCCCTGAGTGCAGTCTGCTCTGACAGATTTCATTAGTGCTGTAATGCAGCCTGTCTCAGTCTCTGCCTGTGATAAGTCCTTAAGGACAATGCAGACCTGAGATATCACGACACACAACAGTGTTCAACAGCACACTACAATACAGCATGACAGAGCAAAAATAAATAAATAAATAAATAAAAATGGGGTGGGGGGACACAGCATGGCACAGTCACCTTGAATTTTCAGTCTATAGCCACAGCTTTTTCATTTGCCAACAATCATAGATGAATGTGTGTGGTGCAAGTACACTAGTTTAACCATTTCACATGATGCCCATATACAGAATATAAACACTACACCCTTAGGGGACTGGACTGCACTGTGCTGTGACTTATTTCTTTTTCTCATTGAATACCTGCTGTATCTTAGTAACCCAGATGGCATTTGTAAAGGCATTCAAATATTCAGTGAGGCAGACTATGGTAATTCACACTTCAATGTCAACTCAAGCAAAGAAGAGTGCTTTAGCCGCTGCTGGAAAAATGTCATAATTTTGGTGTTGCTGCAACATCCAAACCTTCATGTTTTTCCACTCTCTTCACCATTTATTGCACACAAGGGCTGCTCCGAGAAATAAAGGCAGAGTTTTGGCCCTCAGGCAACACTGTGAAGAGTATCAAAGGTTTGATGTTGTCCTTGGGATCTATTATAAGCCTTTTGAAAAAGTGTGGACATATAGAACAAACACAGAACACACCCGAGAACAAGTCTGTCCCAGTCCCACTTCTCAGTCCTACACTCAGTTCTTCAGACATCACATCTGGCTTTCAAAGGATGTAGTTAGAAACAAACACAAACGCAGGGTGCAGAATCTCTGGATTGCAAAGAGTTTTATTGACAACAGATATGAACAAAAGGCACTGCAGAGAACTGGAGGGATGAACTGGGTAATGCACACAAATGAAAGGACTAACTAAACTGAGGCCCAAAGTAACAAACAGGGAAAATAAATGAGAACACCAGACTATTTATATACTCTGAGGGTTGATGGGCAAGTGGAGAAGGGTGGTGAATGAGACACAGGTGAAGCAGTTTGAGATAATCAAACAGGGAGGAAGCAAAACTCAAAACAAGACACAGGAGAAAACTGCCAGAATAAAAAAGGAAATGGACAGCAACCATAACTGAAATAAGGAGACACTGAGATGTGAAGGTCATGCTAAACATGAATGAATGTGGAAGGACAACATAATAAAGACATAAACCAAACAGAGGATGAAGGAAGTTAAAGTAATGTAAGATATAAAAGGAAATTAAAACAAACAAAAGACAAATACTGATCACAGAGAAAAGAGGTAGACAGGGGAACAGGCACGGAAAGATGAAACAGAGGGAGGAATAGGCAGGGAAACACTGGGGAACTAAAGCTATTACTTATACTGTACTACTAGTAATAAAAATCAAGACAACAACCAAAACACAGGATGAAAAATTTAAACTTATCACTCGAATAAAGTAGAAGCAGGAATCAAAGACTTCAGAAAATCAGAACGTTTAAAAACTTCAAACGCTAGAAAAATAAACCCGAAACAGGAACCCAGACTCAAATATATTCAAATATAATCTTAAACTCAAACCCTAGGATCATGATATTGACACCACACAAATTATGTGGTCTGCATATATTCCACACAGTGTCATACTCGTAAGTTATGTGCTGCTCAGACGAGTGTTTTCAGCTAAATTATTTTAAGCTTATGACATTAGACGGTAGAGATGCATTTAAGTTTGTCACTGATTTGGCAACATCTGTGGTTTCTGGGCACTTCATCAAGTACAATCTAACACTAAAGATCCTGTAAGGTGCAACTGAACATACTGAACATTACCTTTTTACATCATGCCATGATCAGGAACAGTCTTTTAAACCATCTCTCTACTCTGAGTGACATTGCCATTCAAAAATGGCTGATGGTATGCCGTTCTTGTTCTTTACTCATTCCAGTTTCATAAACTACTTCTCACATACAAATACTGTTTCATACTGACATATG
This sequence comes from Heterochromis multidens, assembly GCA_015108495.1. Taxonomy (NCBI): domain Eukaryota; kingdom Metazoa; phylum Chordata; class Actinopteri; order Cichliformes; family Cichlidae; genus Heterochromis; species Heterochromis multidens. The sequence continues at coordinate 4,695 of VUQS01060326.1, forward strand.
CCACTGTGATGATATGCTACTGTGTTGCTGCTTGTGTCATATCATCATGTGTTTCTGCTATTTGATCAAATTATGGCCTTGGAAAATGGCTTATAGCTATTTAAATTCTTTAAATTTTTTTTACTGGTATTTGACACTGCTGTAATATACTGTGAGAGTGGTATGTCACATAAAAACAGTATAGCCAGTGACTATCTCTGGCCACTGGTCACTGGCTAATAACTTGTATTATACAAATCACATAAATGAACAAACCTCCCCATGAAACTAGTGGTAATGGTTAAGCTATGTTATCCAGCTAAGCCACCCGAGCTGTATTAGTAGTAGTAGTAATAGTTGTGACTTCCCTCCCATTAGTAACTGTTTCCTAGCCTGGATTATCTTTGACCCACAGGATTTACACAGTACCTGCCTTGTGGGTGTAAATATTTTTACATTGCATTTGAAGAGCATGTGAAAACAATGGGAGTCACGCATGGAAATAGCACTGCTAACACTGAACCCTAATGAGGAAATGCGTTTTAAATTGTTTAAATACTGAAGTAGGACAAAACATGATTTGAATTAATGATATTCTTCAAAGTTTTTTTTTTTAAATTAACCTATTTTTCTTTAGTCCTGTAGTGCTTTTTATCTATGTAGATTGCTTTGTTATAGCTCAACTGAAGGGAAATGACAAAAAGAAAAAAAAAAAGAAAAACACAGTTAGGTTAAAGGTAAACTTAATATTAATCAGATCCCAAATAACTAAATACCTAAGTGAGTAATCAAATGGAAAAAAAAAAAACAATGTTCATATTAAAGTAAATAATATGAATGTACCTGCTGATGTTGCAGACTTGGTAAAGTAAAATTAACACTTTGTGTATTTAACTTTAATAATCAGCACATTAATTAATTAACCTATGGAAAGGCAGATTCTGCAACTCATGCTTTGATGTCTCCCAAAAAGAAGCCTCATATCTACTGAATTTCCAGAAACTGTATGGAACATTGGGAAACAACAGATACTGGAATCAGTTTTTTTTTTTTGTGTAGTCATTTATGTGTAGGTGCAATGTGTATCAAAAACTAAGCTCTAATCAGATGATTCCCAGGACAAGGCTCAAAAATAGAGGGGATCGGGCCTTTTCGGCTGTAGGCCCTGTCCTGTGGAACCGCCTACCTCAGAACATCAGATCTGTTCAAAATCTAGAGACCTTCAAGTCCTTACTCAAAACTCACCTGTTCTCCCTGGCTTTTAGTTCGAGTTGAGCCCAGACATCTCAGTTGTATTGTATTTTATTTTATCCATTTTAATGTATCCTATTGTTTCTATTGTTCCTTGTTTTATTGCTGGCTGAACCTGTCAAGCACTTTGGTCAACTATAGTTGTTTTAAATGTGCTATACAAATAAAGTTGAAGTTGAAGTTGAAAAACTAAGCTAACTAAAATATGTTGTGTTGATTCAGGGGGTTACATGAAACATTAGTAACGTGGGTAATGGGGGATTTTTTTGTGGAAAGAGACAGTGCCACTGGGGGCAACATTGTGGTGCTGTGGTTTTGACCTTCTTGCATGTTCTCCCTGTGTCTGCATGGGTTCTCTCCGGGTACTTCGGCTTCCTCCCACAGTTCAAAGACATGCATAGGATTAATTGGTGACTCTAAATTAGCCATAGGTGTGAATTTGAGTGTGAGTGGTTGCCTGTCTCTATGTGTTATCTCTGCAACCTGTCCAGTGTGTATGCTGTCTCTCACCCTATGGCAGCTGGGATAGCTCCAAGTTTTGTACAAGATGAATGTATCTTTTTAGTTTTACAAAACTATTAGAAAAGTATCTGTAAAATTATATTTTTAAAAAATCATATTTTTGTTAACATTCCTGTTATTAAATTTGTAGAATAAATTTATATACATATTTCTATTATTACTGCTTTTCTGTAATTCTGCCAATTTTGGTCAATAATTTTAAAAGCTACTATACTACTGTAGAACTACTATACTACTACTAGTTACAACAACTACATCTGTTTTCAGTTTTTTTTTTTTTTTAAAAAGCTATATTTTGACATTTTACTAATGCTTGTAGATGTTAAAAGTTTAAAAAAATAAAATTTTTGTGGTTAAAAACTTTCACAATTGCACAACATATCTATTAATTAACAAACAAATCTATGTAAGATTACAAAACATATCCTTCTGTTATTATTAGTTTTCACTCATTGCATCAAATTCTAGATGTATATTTACAATAACAGTACAATAACAGTAACAGTACAATACAATGCAATTAACAGTTTTATCATTTAAATAAACTTTAAATATGTGTGAAATTATGTTAAATTCACAACTGTATTTTTACTGTCTTTTTCTATGGGAAAAAAACTCACTTTAAAAAAAATTAAAATTTTATTGTTAGTCACAGCACAGGTTTTTCATGTTATTTTGCACTGGACAATTATAAAATTCAAAATGTTAATTCATGGTCTATTTTTTTAATTTTTGTAATCTTCAAAATTTATAGGAAAAGCTCTGTGAAATTACAGATTTTTAGCAGTGTATTTGAGCACCACAAGGCAAGTGCAATTTAGTTCCATTATATTCCAGAGACTGCACACATCTTTACAGCCAATAGCTCTAAAATTAGGCAACACATAACAAAACAATATAGATGAATGAGTATCACTACAGGCAAGAGAAAAATATGGAGCTTTCATCTCTGTTTTTAGTCATTCTACTCCTTTTGTACAGCCACATGATGTAGCCTACTCAGCCTCTACAACCCTGAAGAATCAATACAATGTACCCACTAAATTTCATTACCTTGCTACTTAGTAATGCTTCCTTCCATTCAATACTTTGACATTGAGTTCAAGTGCTGCTTGTGTGTCTTGTATGTGCATGCTGTCCTTCTCAGTTATAAAGATGTCTAGTTGGAAATACTGACTAGTATCACACAAACACAACTGAACACAGAATATAGGTAGGAAAACTTACCATCAGATTATAGCTAGCTGCCTGCATGTGCTGTATGACCCCAGTTACTATTTATTTTGAGATTGTACTTATTTGGTTGAGCATAACACAACTGAACTGCTTCTTCACATGGAGACCTCACTCTCTTTGTATTCCCATGCAAGAGCACACCATAACAAAGTCATTTCAGTCTGTGGTCCTGCGAGAGTGCAGTGAAATTCAAGGACAAATCACACTGTCCTCTGCATGAAGCCTGGGGTGTGAGCAACACTTCTGGCATGCTGATGCTATCACTTCATTTCTAGAAAAAACACAGTTCTGCACTGTCGGTAATCTTTTTTTTTTTTTTTTGTAAAAGCCACGAAGCACATATTTTACCTCTGAAATGCTAAGAGACTGCAAGTAAACACTGATGCAACCCCACCTTAATTCTCACTTCACTGCCTGCAATAAACAGGTGAGTCAGCTTTAGGAAGGGTGGTATGCCATTGAGCAACTAATAACTGGTATGAACAAGCTAAAGGCTTTCAAAGGAATAATCAAGCTACAGGAAACACCATGGTATGTTTGCTTTACTAAACAATCTGTAGCTTGTGCCAAAATCATTCATCAGTTCAAACCTGCAGCTGACAGCATGAAGGAGAGGTTATTATCAAGACAATAGATCAAATCTGCAAAACTAGTAGTTTCAGTGTCCGTTCTTGCTTTCATTCAGGATTTTGCTTCTACAGTTTATGTGAGACATGTCTGGGCATCTTCTGTAATTGTGGCTCAAAATTAAGCCTCAGCGGTGCAGTCAACTGTCATATCAGAAACAAGCCAATAGCTACTGAGGTGTCTGAACAGGTCTTAGATTAAATCTTTTGTGGTGTTCAGGTCTGTGGGACCCATTTCAATGTTTACCAAAAGAAAAATGATGTAATTTAGCATTATTTCAACCTGGGATGCCTTGGCTTTTGCTAATTTCCTGTGAATAAAATAAGACATTTTCAATTACATCAAACTGTACAATCCCCTACACATTTATATTCCACGTGTGGTGTTCAGGTCTACTGGGCCCAAGGGTAATAAAAGTGTGGAGGTGCTGTGTCCCTTCACTCTGTCCTCCTCCTACATGGTCTGCTGTTAGTGTGTCTGCATGTATGTGAGGTTTTTTTTTTCTGCCCCAATATTCACCCACAAGGCTGAAACACTGATACATTTCAAGCACCGAAACCTGTCTGCTTAGACATCCCCACACATTTTACCCTCTGTCTTGCGGGAACCATTCTATGTTTTCTCACACTCTGTAAACTGGGGGTGGGACATAACAAATAAATAGCTTTGCCTGTGTGGCTCTGCATCACAGTCGATCAAGATGGCAAAAAAGGATCTCTGTTCAGAAGGGTTTAGACATGATTTTCGAAGAGAGAGAAGCTCCGGAAGACAATGAAGAGGATGAGTTTTCAGAAATTGAAGATCACATTTCTGTCAATTCAGAGTCTGACAGTGAGTTTGAGGATGAGGATGAAATTGACCTCAAGCCAGCTCCAAAACAAGCCCATCAGCAGCCAGCCTCAGAGCCCCCTCAGCAGACAGCCACGGGACATGCAAGTGGGCAGCCAGCCCATCAGACGACAGCAAGTGGAGAAATATGGATGTCAAAAAATGGTGAAATTGAATGGTCTTCTTGCCTAAAGAAAGATTCACATCACAGTGCTGTCAGTGTGGGACAAGTGGGTGCACTGCCTCCCAATGTTTTACAACCCTGGCCCTAATGTCACTGTTGATGAGCAGCTGGTACCATTTAGGGGACGCTGCCCCTTCAGTCAGTACATACCATCTAAACTCGCAAAATATGGAATCAAGATCTTGGCTGCCTGTGATGCTTCATCATCATATGCATGGAAGTTGCAAGTGTATACAGGGAAGCGAGATGGAGGAACTCCTGAGAACACACATGCAGTAACTTTTTTACTTCACACAAGCTGGTACAGGAGGTCCTAAAGAGGAAGCTGACAATGGTAGGGATAGTATGTAAAAACAGGCCAGAGCTCCCATTTCATTTGTTGACTACAAAGAACAGGCCCATCAGCTCTTACAAGTTTGCATTTACAGCTGACACATCTTTGATGTCCCATGTACCAAAAAAAGGCAAAAATGTGGTACTGATGAGTATGCTGCATGGGGATGGGAGACTATGTGGCCAGGAGCATCAAAAACCAAAAATCATCATGGATTATGATGCCACAAAAGGAGGGGTAGACAACATGCTCAAGTTGGTAACTGTCTACAGCTGCAAAAGGAGAACCTTACACCGGTCACTTGTGATATTTTTCAACATCTTGGACTTCTCAGTGCATAATGTTTTTGTCATCTGGATAGTGTTAAACCCACACTGGAACACAGAAAAGCTCCAGAGGAGATGGCTCTTTCTCGAGGAGCTCAGCAAAGCATTGGTGAGACCTCAAATCCAGAGAAGACAACATAGCCCAAGAACCCCAGCTTCTGCAGCCATTGTGAGAAGGATTCAGGGGGAGGACGTTGGTGCCCTTTCAGCCCAACCTGCAGAACAACATCTGAAGAATCCGAAGTAAGTGTGAGATCCCATTGCATATGGTATATGTCTGACTTGCTTACCTTGACCAACTATAATGTGTGTGTGTGTGTGTGTGTGTGTGTGTGTGTGTGTGTGTGTGTGTGAGAGAGAGAGAGGTAGAGAGAGAGAAAGAAAGATTTGTATTGAAGTATTTTCATCATTCTAGGTTGTAGCCAGTAGCAACAAAAAGAAGCACTGTGAGGTGTGTGGACCCAAGATGGACCGAAAGACATGGTACACATGCATCAAATACAAGAAATACATATGCAACACACACAGAGTAAAACTCTGCCCTTCATGTTTTATATAGGCTGTGATGTGTTCAGTGGGGCTGATGTGTTTTGTATATTGACATAAATGTGTTCAATTTCAATTTCTTAACATTGTTTCATTTAGATTTGTTCAAAATAAAAATGTTTTTCCACACATATGTTAATATTGATTATCACTATTATTTACAAATATGATCTAACAGAGGTAAATGGTAAATATTGACCATATATGCTGTTTTTATTACTTGCATTTGGGATTTTTAAAAAAAATCTGGTATTTTTACATAACTTGTCATGACTGTATTGGATCTACCAGAACCACAAACACTGGCTGAGTAAAAAAAAAAAACCCAAAAAACAACACAAAAAAACCCTTTAAACATACAATAAATACATAATAAAAAGCAATTGTCTATAACTTATATTTCATTCATACAAATTAAGAAGTTTGATAGCAGGTGGTCAAATGCGTTTTTATATCTGTTAGTTTTTATCTTTGGGAGTTTTAACCTTCATCACAAAGGTAAGTAACTGCAATTCTTGTAAAGGATGGTTTCTACTGGCCATAAAGCATCCGGCTTTCCAAAGTGCCTGTTGTTCAAAGACAGTTCTAAGATTACACTGTTCACCAAGTGTCTTACTTGCTTATTTCACAGTGTTCTGTAATCTGTGTTCCAAACCATGCAATTAGGGAAAAAGAAAGCACAGATTTAATAAAAAGACATATAAAACTTTATACATTATCATTTTCCTGTCAACACTGAAGACGTGCAATCTTCGTGAAAAAAAAACAACAAAAAAAAAACTTTGCCCTTTTTACAGATTGGCTCAGTGTTGGCAATAACCTTTGTTAAAATCAATAACCAGCTCCTTGATCTTACTGGTGTTTAACCTCAAATAATGTGTATCACACCACTTACAAAAATCCTCTATGACAGGTCATGATTCTGTTCATTATTCTGAAGTAATCTCAGGACAACTGTATCATGTGCATACTTTAAAATATCTTGGTGCTAGTGTGTTTTATGCCACCTCTTCAACTCTGGCATATGTTTAACTCCAACAGCTATCAAATGGAGGATTGCAGTGAATTGCTGATGTTAACTTTAACCCTCTGGGGTCCAGGGTATAATTGGCCATAGTCTTAGTAGTTTGAAAAATAAGTAAAGCTGGTAGTGACTACAGGTTTGTTATTAAAAGAGAAATCCCAGTTCCACACTCCACCAGAAGTGAAAAATGCTAAATGTCTTTAAAAGAAAACATATTTCCTGGTGATAGTATCAGATTAAAATACATTTGCACAAACATTAATCCTGATACAACCAAATGATTACATTTCAGGGATAAGATTTCCATTCACTTCCTTTCAGCTTAGCATGAATGCAAGTGCAAAACAAGTTTCTGCAAACTAATTTGGTGACTAGTTGTTTCTTTTTTTAGTTGTGAGAAAAGTTGTGAAAAAATGTTTATGTGAGGCAGGGGGATTTTTTACACAGAAATCAACATAATCTGTTCAATTACTAATACTAATCGTATTAATAAGTTAATATAATTAGCTCATGGTTAGGAATGGAGTGCACACAGTAGTCAGTCATTCTGGATTTGGAAAAACTGAGTGGACGTGAGTTCTCTTCAGCCCAATGGGAACTTTACAGTTGTGTTGCATAAGAAGTTTAAGAGACACAGTTTTATGTAAAAGGTTTCCATGCTGAATGTCTAACAGAAAAACCACTTTTTATTATCCCACTAAAGGCTTTGCTGCACCTGCCAAGGGGAGCAGAGACAATGGGGTAAAACGAGCTCATCCATCAACTCCTCTGAGCCCTTCCCATCTCTCTCGCCCTGATCTCTGTTTCCTGTTGTGCAGGAAGCATAGCTATATCTGCTCCACCCACTGGTTGGAAGGCTAAACACTATATGGGACAGAGAGATTGGTTGATAAACAAACAAAACTCATATTACCCAAGTTTGGATCACTAAATAGATCAACTAAAGTCAAAATCAATGTATTTCAAGAAGGTGACATTACAAAAACTCCAGAGCATTAAAGCACATGTACTGAATGCAACCCACAAAAAAAGCTCTTTGCAGCTGCACATTTCCATTGTAAGAGGCTAGCAACAGTTCATTAACTCAGGAAACAGTCTGGCAGGAAAAGAACTGTTGGGTTAAATTAAGCTGCAGGAAGCCTTGTGCTTAGACAGCCTTCTCTTTCCTGCTGGAAGGAAAGGTGTGATCACTGATGCACTCACTGATCTGCAGCTGCAGAGATTTGTATATAAAACCAGAATTCCACTGTTATAAATGTTAAGTGGAAAAAATGTTCCTGCCATTATAGAGGACTTTACACAATACATGCACAGTAAGCTGTCAATCTTTCTTCGGTATGGCCATTAAATAACTTTCCAAGTTATGAGCCCAAGTGATTGACACCAGCAGGGCTAACACCAGCACAGTGCACAGTGTGTGTGCACAGATGGTATGTTAGTAATGTTAGGAGAAGATACCACTTAACACCGCACACATAGAATCGTTCTGTGTGTGACTTATGCATACTGGTCATTGTTCCACTTGCGGATGTTACTGTTTACATCCATTTTTGAAGGTTCTCCACTTTTATTTTATAAGAGTCCTTCACGTTGCGGTATGCCACTGCTGTTTCACTGGCATATGGTACAAAAAAATAGCATTGTGTCCCAGCATTTTAAATGTTAAAGTTCATGATGGCACAATTAGCAAAAGACTGAGCATGTATGGTTTGTTTGGAAGGGTTGCCAGGAGGAAATCTCTACTCTTTAAAGTGAACATGGCAGCACAGCGTAGGTTTGCAAAGTTGCATCTGAACAAACTAGAAGACTTGTAGGAAAATGAGACCAAAGTAGAGATGTTTGGCCATAATCTGCCACGTTTGGCAAAACTAAACACAGCACAAGCATCTCATACCAACTGTCTTCTGTATGCCAAAGTATTAGAGTCAAATGTGAGCTTGACTGAAATTAAGTTATGCAACAGAACCCAAGATCACCAGGAAATCTACAACAACAGGGCTGAAAAAGTAAAGACTCAAGGTATTGCAATGGTCCAGTCAAAGTCCAGACCTCAACCCGAATGAAATGGCAGGTGGTGGGACCTTAAGAGAGCTGTCCATAAATGAATGCCTGCAAACCTCAATGAACTGAAGCATTGTTGTAAAGAAGAGTGGGCCAAAAATTATCCACAATGATGTGAGAGAGTGATAAAGTCACACAGAAAATGATTGCTTCAAGTTATTGTTGCTAAAGGTGGTTCTAAAAGCTACTGAATCATGGGGTGTGTTTAGTTTTTCACAGAACTGCATAGAGTCATGTGAAAACTTTCTTTTCCACACAACTGTAAGTCAGTGAAAATAACTGCATGCAAGCTGTGTGACACATAACAAAATGCCAAAGCTCAACAGTGAGAATAACTTCCTTATCTTCTGAAGAAGTGTGTGGATATCTGACAGCAGAATCCTCAAGATTATGGTGCTTTCATTTCATAATAAACAGTAAGGTCTACTGTGGTTTTAGTGTTGTGCCTTTTGTTAAAAAAACACATCTTGGTAACACCTTATTATAATGTTCATCTCAGTATACATCCTGACAGCTTTCATCTAATCATTCACAGCAAAAAAAAAATCAGCAGTCATCAAGCATGGAAGGGAATGCCAATTACATTAGCAAAGTCACCAATTACACTTTTTTTTTGTTTTGGTTTTGGTTCTGCCAATGAAATGGTCCACCTGGTTACCACCTGGCGACTCAAGAAGTAACTAAAGTCTACATTAAAGGGTATACGTGTTCCAAATGTTGATTTATTGTTAAACAGCACATTATACGATTGCTTTGGATTGTGATGCATAAATGTGCTTATTTGTTAGCTGCCAGTTCAGTCCTTATCCCATTCCTGGGCAGTCAAAATGATTCAGCATAAACATGAGACAAAGCCATTGAAGTTGTGAAGAAGAGTTTAACAGCTCTCCCACAGCTGAATAATGAGCTGTCATTTCTGCTGACGTCTTTCAGAGCTTTGCACAAGCTGCTCAGTGCTGCACTTTTTGTGAACTTTATCTCGGCAAGTCTATTCCAGGAAACAAAAGGAACACTCCTAGTTAATATTCACAAGGTCCCCTCTGACTTAAAAACTTCACTGAGCAATGTTTCTCTTTAGTGTGAAGATTTGGCAAGCAAATGGCAGCTCTCTTGTCATTTGGTTGCATTTACCTATGAGCACAGAGCATCCCAAACTTCCCTTTCTGGTGCAGTAGTACTTTGTATTTCTTAAGAATCACAAAACTACTGGCTTTCCTATTCCTGCAGAAAGGTTTCTCCTAATTTTGTATTACTTCTATGTAGCACTTTATTTTCTTTCTCTGGTGTCCACAAAAAAACACAACCATGTGACACACGTGCTGCCATAAACATCCGCTTTGCACTAATTGGATTTCTATATATGTAGTTGGCATTCTCCACAGAGCTGTGACAGTTGATTGCTAATGGACTGAAACTATGGGTCCTGCTGTGAGGTTGCTGCGTCACCTCATCGTCATTCCAAGTCCCCTACTGTAACAACCAATGCCTCATTCTTCCACCAAATCTTTTCAGCACCTAACTCCACAATTAGGTGAATTTTCATTTACCGGTTCACAGCTAACAATTCAGCTCCCCTGCTAGCCTAAAATCTATTTTTTCCCAGGCTTTCTACACCTTTGACGACCCTAGTACTAAGTAAACAAAATCCTGGCTCTTTTGTCACTACACTGTAGGTGTTATGATGCTGCAAATTCAAATTCTGTCTAAATATGATACTAAATTCTACAGATAATTTACACTGACAGTTTCATCGATTCACAGATAGAATATAGGATGTTTGTCAGTGTTTAAAGCTCTTTGGCTACAACATGAAAGTAGTTTAGTACACAATTGTAAAAAACAAGAAAAAGATTTTTTTAAATTTCTATTTTAAGCTTGTTTATGCTTTCTAATTCAGGGGACTGGAGCCTATCCCAGCTGTCATAGGATGAAAGAGGCAATGAACACCCTGGACAGGTCACCAGTCTGTTGCAGAGCTAACACCTAGAGAGAGAGACAACCATTCACACACACAGATTCACACCAATGGCCAATTTAGAATCACCAGTTACCCTAACTCCATGTATGTCTTTGGACTGTGGGAGGAAGCTGGAGTACCTAGGGGTTGTTGATCAGTTTCAGCTGCTTTGGTGTTAATGAAATTAACAACAGGTGCACTAAAGGGGCAAGAATGAGACAACCCCCAAAACAGGAATGGTTTTACAGGTGGAGGCCACTGACATTTTTCCCTCCTCATCTTTTCTGACTGTTTTTTCACTAGTTTTGCATTTGGCTAGAGTCAGTGTCACTACTGGTAGAATGAGGCAATACCTGGACCCTACAGAGGTTTCACAGATATCCAACTCCTTCAGGATGGCGCATATGTCCCTTTGCCAGAAGGTTTGCTTTGTCTCCCAGCACAGTCTCAAGACAGGCTGTTACTCTAGGAGAGCTGGACAGGGCCGTAGAAGGTCCTTAACCCATCAGCAGGACTGGTATCTGCTCCTTTGTGCAAGGAAGAACAGGATGAGCACTGCCAGAGCCCTACAAAATGACCTCCAGCAGGCCACTGGTGTGAATGTCTCTGACCAAACAATCAGAAACAGACTTCATGAGGATACCTGAGAGCCCAACGTCTTTTAGTGGGCCCTGTGCTCACTGCCCAGCACTGTGGAGCCCGAGTAGCATTTGTATAGAATACCAGAATTGGCAGGTCCACCACTGGTGCCCTGTGCTTTTCACAGATGAGAGCAGGTTTACCCTGAGCACATATGACAGACATGAAAGGGTCTGGAGAAGCCGTGGAGAACGTTATGCTGCCTATAACATTGTTCAGCATGACTGGTTTGGTGGTGGGTCAGTGATGGTCTGGGGAGGCATTTCCGTGGAGGGATGAATGGGAGGCAACGGCACCCTGACTGCCATTAGGTATCAGGATGAAATCTTTGGATCTATTGTCAGACTCTACGCTGGTGCAGAGGGTCCTGGGTTCCTCCTGGTGCACGACAATGCCCAGCCTCATGTGGTGAGTGTATGCAGCCAGTTCCTGGAGGATGAAGGAATTGATACAGTTGACTGGCCCCAACTCTCGCCTGACCTAAATCCAATAGAACACGTCTGGGACATTGTGTTTCAACGCCACCAGG